>JAEHOD010000302.1:0-26380 GCA_016834595.1 Chlamydomonas schloesseri | reverse complement strand
CTGTCCCCTGCACATCCGTCCTCCACCGTGCTCATACACAAGCTTGTTTGCTCGACATGTCGGTCAGCGAGCCACGGGTCTATGCACAACTGCATCACATGACCATTGCCCCGACACAAGGACAGCACATTGCCAATGCCATGGCATTACACATAGTACAGACTGCAGCGTTCAGGCCGTGCGCCAAGGTCTGGTGTACTGTTCACAATTACACAAGTGTCTGCTACCGCTGTCCTTCCTAGCTCATTCCGCACGCCTTGTGGCTACCCACTGACCGCATTCTCTCAGCTACATGCACCCGGCCACTCGCGCCTGGCGTATTACACACTATGTAATCTCAGCTTATCACGGTGCGCCCGTGCACTGGGAGGCTCATCAGTTCTGAGTCCGGCACCTTCTTTGGCCGGCCGGAGCGGGGGCATCCTCCAACGACTGATGAGCCTCCCAGTGCTCCCACGTGCGAGAGCAGAACTGGTTCAGCGGGTCCGCTGGCCTCCCACACTGTTTGCGTCTGCCTGCTGCAGCTCCCGCCCCAACTGCAATCCGACATGGTGAGCCCAGTCGTGGCGTGGGGTGCTGGTGCCCGCACGCACAACTGCCTCGTGCCCAGGCGCAGCACTCCACCGCCAGTCGCCTGGTTCTGAGCTTGCTGGCACTAAGCTTTAACAATTGTGTACGTAACTGTAGGGGCTGGGACCTAGGCGCCATCGGGTTCTGCATGAAGGATGGTTACGGTACACAACCATTGAGTGCTTCTAGGGCGATAGGACCGACCTAACCGAACTTCCCGCGACTGTCGCTATATGCTCTATGGCTAGAAAGTTGTTTTAGCCATGCCTGGCTAGCCACTTGCGTCGTGTATGGGTCGCTTCTCGGCATGTTTGTGGAGCGCCATTAGCGCCATCGACTCATCGAGCGGGCGCTGAGCAGCGGCAGTCGCTGCTGGGCTAGGAATTGGCGCAGTGGATACAGCACTGGTCAGTTATTCTTTGCAGCGAATGGGTTTCGCTGCATGCAGCAGCATGCGAGTTGAGTCGAGTGCCGACCCGGCTTCGGCACGCTGTCACGAGGGATGTCTCGCATTCCATGTCTGAGCGGAGGTGCCGCTCCCGAACGGGGTTTTGAGCCGCCTCGCAGCGAATCAGCATATCATTAGCTACTTCTTCATTCATGCTGTCCCCCTGCACATCCGCCTCCACCGTGCTCATACACAAGCGTGTTTTGCTCGACATGTCGGTCAGCGAGCCACGGTTTATGCACAACTGCATCACATGACCATTGCCCCGACACAAGGCTGCACATTGCCAATGCCATGGCATGCACACATAGTACAGACTGCAGCGGTATCAGCCGTGCGCCAAGGTCTGGTGTACTGTTCACAATTACACAAGTGTCTGCTACCCGCTGTCCTTCCTAGCTCATTCCGCACGCCTTGTGGCTACCCACTGACCTGCATATCTCTCAGCTACATGCACCCGGGCCACTCGCGCCTGGCGTATTACAACACTATGTATATCTCAGCTTATCACGGTGCGCCCGTGCACTGGGAGGCTCATCAGTTCTGAGTCCGCACCTTCTTTGCCGGCCGGAGCGGGGGGCATCCTCCAACGACTGATGAGCCTCCCAGTGCTCCCACGTGCGAGAGCAGAACTGGTTCAGCGGTGTCGCTGGCCTCCACACACTGTTAGCGTCTGCCTGCTGCAGCTCCCGCCCCAACTGCAATCCGACATGGTGAGCCCATCGTGGCGTGGGGTGCTGGTGCCCGCACGCACAAACTGCCTTCGTGCCCAGGCGCAGCACTCCACCGCCAGTCGCCTGGTTCTGAGCTTGCTGGCACTAAGCTTTAACAATTGTGTACGTAACTGTAGGGGCTGGGACCTAGGCGCCATCGGTTCTGCATGAAGGATGGTTACGGTACACAACCATTGAGTGCTTCTAGGGCGATAGGACCGACCTAACCGGAACTTCCCGGCGACTGTCGCTATATGCTCTATGGCTAGAAGTTTCGTTTTAGCCATGCCTGGCTAGCCACTTGCGTCGTGTATGGGTCGCTTCTCGGCATGTTTTGTGGAGCGCCATTAGCGCCATCGACTCATCGAGCGGGCGCTGAGCAGCGGCAGTCGCTGCTGGGCTAGGAATTGGCGCAGTGGATACAGCACTGGTCTTGTTATTCTTTGCAGCGATGGGTTTTCGCTGCATGCAGCAGCATGCGAGTTGAGTCGAGTGCCGACCCGCTTCGGCACGCGTGTCACGAGGGATGTCTCGCATGTCCATGTCTGAGCGGAGGTGCCGCTCCGAACGGGGTTTTTGAGCCGCCTCGCAGCGAATCAGCATATCATTAGCTACTTCTTCATTTCATGCTGTCCCCCTGCACATCCGCCTCCACCGTGCTCATACACAAGCTTGTTTGCTCGACATGTCGGTCAGCGAGCCACGGTCTTATGCACAACTGCATCACATGACCATTGCCCCGACACAAGGACGCACATTGCCAATGCCATGGCATGCACACATAGTACAGACTGCAGCGGTATCAGGCCGTGCGCCAAGGTCTGGTGTACTGTTCACAATTACACAAGTGTCTGCTACCCGCTGTCCTTCCTAGCTCATTCCGCACGCCTTGTGGCTACCCACTGACCTGCATATCTCTCAGCTACATGCACCCGGGCCACTCGCGCCTGGCGTATTACAACACTATATATCTCAGCTTATCAACGGTGCGCCCGTGCACTGGGAGGCTCATCAGTTCTGAGTCCGGCACCTTCTTTGCCGGCCGGAGCGGGGGGCATCCTCCAACGACTGATGAGCCTCCCAGTGCTCCCACGTGCGAGAGCAGAACTGGTTCAGCGGTGTCGCTGGCCTCCACACACTGTTAGCGTCTGCCTGCTGCAGCTCCCGCCCAACTGCAATCCGACATGGTGAGCCCAGTCGTGGCGTGGGGTGCTGGTGCCCGCACGCACAAACTGCCTTCGTGCCCAGGCGCAGCACTCCACCGCCAGTCGCCTGGTTCTGAGCTTGCTGGCACTAAGCTTTAACAATTGTGTACGTAACTGTAGGGGCTGGGACCTAGGCGCCATCGGGTTCTGCATGAAGGATGGTTACGGTACACAAACCATTGAGTGCTTCTAGGGCGATAGGACCGACCTAACCGGAACCTTCCCGGCGACCTGTCGCTATATGCTCTATGGCTAGAAAGTTCGTTTTAGCCATGCCTGGCTAGCCACTTGCGTCGTGTATGGGTCGCTTCTCGGCATGTTTGTGGAGCGCCATTAGCGCCATCGACTCATCGAGCGGGCGCTGAGCAGCGGCAGTCGCTGCTGGGCTAGGAATTGGCGCAGTGGATACAGCACTGGTCAAGTTATTCTTTGCAGCGAATGGGTTTCGCTGCATGCAGCAGCATGCGAGTTGAGTCGAGTGCGACCCGGCTTCGGCACGCGTGTCACGAGGGATGTCTCGCATGTCCATGTCTGAGCGGAGGTGCCGCTCCCGAACGGGGTTTTGAGCCGCCTCGCAGCGAATCAGCATATCATTAGCTACTTCTTCATTTCATGCTGTCCCCCTGCACATCCGCCTCCACCGTGCTCATACACAAGCTTGTTTGCTCGACATGTCGGTCAGCGAGCCACGGTCCTTATGCACAACTGCATCACATGACCATTGCCCCGACACAAGGACTGCACATTGCAATGCCATGGCATGCACACATATTCCATGCTACAGTCGTACTGATAGGCTGCCTCTCTTAGGCGCCAAAGGGCTGACTGCTGGAACAAGGCAGCAACGTAGGAAGTGGGGCAAAGGGACGGCAGGCCACAGGAGGAGGGCCTTACAAGCAGCGAGAGCCAAACACACGCAAGCCCAACGGCGACGCCGACGCGCCGGAACGACAAGCACAACCGCAACGCGGCAGCAAAAAAACAACCAGAAAAAAACCCACAAACAACAAGGCCCGACAACAAGAGACGGCGCAGAGGCGGGTGAACGCCGCGACAAACACACGCCACCCCGAGCAGCAACCAAGCGCACCAGCAACAAAAAGCCGAAGCCACCAGAACCCAGAAACGACAATGGCGCAGAACTAAGCGCCCCGCCGACGGCCCGACACAGCCAGCCTGACACGAGGAGCCACTAGCGAAACCCTCAGGAGACGCGCCGACAACGCCACGATGACGGCCCAGCGAAGGATTCGCGACCAGCGCCAAACGAGGCGCCGCCGCCACGGACGAGGGGCCAGCCCGCAGGCCGCGGCAGGCGCCGCGACGGCACGAGGGCCGGCGGCCGCGCGAACCGGCGCCGGCGGCGAGGCGGCGGCCCCGCCGCCGACGGCGCCCGCGCCGGAAGGGCCGAGCGATCCTGCGTGGAGGGGAGAACCTGGGGCCAACAAGGGCGGGAAGGGCGGGCACTTGAGTGAGAACGTTCGAAGCAACGTTAAAGGCTCTCACTATGAAGGCAGAATGAGGAAAAAGGAGGAGAGGCTGGCGCCAAAGAGAGCCAGCCTGTACGACTTTCTCATGGAAGCTCGCTTAGAGGCTCCATTCCCTCCGGCCCCTTCGGGCCTCCGGTCCTCCGCCTCTAACCACACTTCCATGCTACAGTCGTACTGATAGGCTGCCTCTCTTAGGCGCCAAAGGGCTGACTGCTGGAACAAGGCAGCAACGTAGGAAGTGGGGCAAAGGGACGGCAGGCCACAGGAGGAGGGCACTTACAAGCAGACACGAAGAGATACCACACCGACAGCGAGGCCCAAGCGCGGGGACAGAGTTGTGTGGCGTGTAGGTTGTATGAGAGAACGCTTTTGGGGACGGGGGACGAGTTTGCCAGCGAATGGCCGTTGAGGATGTGCAGCTGGGGTGCCAGCGGTATAGCGTTGGCGATGCAGGGCCCACTACCGGGCAGGGGAAAGGGCAGGGGCAAAAACCAGAACAGGAGGCACGCGGGAAGCCCGCGCGCGCGCATACCGTACTGCTGCCGTAGAGTGGCAAGGAGCGGCGTGGTGAGCCTCGAGTTGTTGGGGTCTGGCGCAAGGCAAGTGTGCGCATCTACAGGTGTGGGGGCGTCACCGAACAGGCGAGCCCACCACGCCCGGTTGCACGACGGGGCTGGCGTAGCGTGCGCAAGCAGCTGGAAGGATAGAGGCCTGCCCGAGCGCAGAGGAGGCGTCGAACGGGCCTATAAGAGTGTGCAGAGTGGCCAAGGCCTGCATGGTCGGCTGCACCCGGGATCGGGGCTGGGGCCGAAACCCGCCAGGCGAGGTCGTTGAGTGGAATGATAACCCTGAGTGACGAGCATAGTGTTGTGAGATTGGTACCCCGGTTGGGGGATGGAATATAAGGTATCTCCTGCGCCGGCCTTGGGCGTCCGCCCACGCGGCCGCCTATCGAGGCGACGAGCGCCGCCGGCGCCTCCGCCGCCGCGCCTGCCGCCGCAAGAGTACAGCGGCGGCTGCCAGTAAACGCCAGCGGCCACTATCCGACAGCGGCCGCCTACGCAGCCGCCTGTCGAGGCGGCGAGCACCGTCAGGACCTCTGCCGCCGCGCCTGCCGCCGCAAGAGTCAGCGGCGGCTGCCAGCAAACGCCGGCGGCCACCATCCCGCGGCGGCCGCCTACGCAGCCGCCTGTCGAGGCGGCGAGCACCGTCAGGACCTCTGCCGCCGCGCCTGCCGCCGCAAGAGTCAGCGGCGGCTGCCAGCAAACGCCGGCGGCCACCATCCCGCGGCGGCCGCCCACGCGGCCGCCTGTCGAGGCGGCGAGCGCCGTCAGCGCCTCCGCCGCCGCGCCTGCCGCCGCAAGAGTCAGCGGCGGCTGTCAGACAACACTAGCAGCCACCATCCTGCGGCGGCCGCCCACGCGGCCGCCTGTCGAGGCGGCGAGCGCCGTCAGAATGCATGGTTACAAGAAGGACCTGGTGACCCGGGTCGCGAGCGAACTGCTCTGGACTTCAGGGGCGTGCCACCTGCACGCCGACGTCTCCACCGTGACTTCTGCCGCCTAACCGTTCACCCGATCGATCGATACTTCTTACTTTATAGGAGCTCGCGGCCGCCCTAGTGGACCGATACCGGGCTCATCGACTAAGTCCTAAACTCGTCCGGCCGACCACTTATCCCTAGGCATTTCATCCCGACCGAAATCGGGGGAGTGTATGGGAATCGAACCCACGACCTCGAGCAAACTCGTCCCATGACGCTATTCACTCGCGGTTGAACCATCCACCCCGTCAGCGCCTCCGCCGCCGCGCCTGCCGCCGCAAGAGTCAGCGGCGGCTGTCAGACAACACTAGCAGCCACCATTCCGCGGCGGCCGCCCACATGGCCGCCTGTCGAGGCGGCGAGCGCCGTCAGCGCCTCCGCCGCCGCGCCTGCCGCCGCAAGAGTCAGCGGCGGCTGTCAGACAAAAACCAGCAGCCACCATCCTGCGGCGGCCGCCCATGCGGCCGCCTGTCGAGGCGGCGAGCGCCGTCAGCGCCTCCGCCGCCGCGCCTGCCGCCGCAAGAGTCAGCGGCGGCTGTCAGACAAGACTAGCAGCCACCATTCCGCGGCGGCCCGCCACGCGGCCGCCTGTCGGGGCGGCGAGCGCCGTCAGCGCCTCCGCCGCCGCGCCTGCCGCCGCAAGAGTCAGCGGCGGCTGTCAGACAAAACCAGCAGCCACCATTCCGCGGCGGCCACCCATGCGGCCGCCTGTCGAGGCGGCGAGCGCCGTCAGCGCCTCCGCCGCCGCGCCTGCCGCCGCAAGAGTCAGCGGCGGCTGTCAGACAACACTAGCAGCCACCATCCTGCAGCGGCCACCCATGCGGCCGCCTGTCGAGGCGGCGAGCGCCGTCAGCGCCTCCGCCGCCGCGCCTGCCGCCGCAAGAGGTCAGCGGCGGCTGTCAGACAACACTAGCAGCCACCATTCCGCGGCGGCCGCCCACGCGGCCGCCTTGTCGAGGCGGCGAGCGCCGTCAGCGCCTCCGCCGCCGCGCTGCCGCCGCAAGAGCAGCGGCGGCTGTCAGACAAGACTAGCAGCCACCATTCCGCGGCGGCCGCCCACGCGGCCGCCTGTCGAGGCGGCGAGCGCCGTCAGCGCCTCCGCCGCCGCGCCTGCCGCCGCAAGAGTCAGCGGCGGCTGTCAGACAAAACCAGCAGCCACCATCCTGCGGCGGCCACCCATGCGGCCGCCTGTCGAGGCGGCGAGCGCCGTCAGCGCCTCCGCCGCCGCGCCTGCCGCCGCAAGAGTCAGCGGCGGCTGTCAGACAAGACTAGCAGCCACCATTCCGCGGCGGCCGCCCACGCGGCCGCCTGTCGAGGCGGCGAGCGCCGTCAGCGCCTCCGCCGCCGCGCCTGCCGCCGCAAGAGTCAGCGGCGGCTGTCAGACAAAACCAGCAGCCACCATCCTGCGGCGCCACCCATGCGGCCGCCTGTCGAGGCGGCGAGCGCCGTCAGCGCCTCCGCCGCCGCGCCTGCCGCCGCAAGAGTCAGCGGCGGCTGTCAGACAACACTAGCAGCCACCATCCTGTGGCGGCCGCCCACGCGGCCGCCTGTCGAGGCGGCGAGCGCCGTCAGCGCCTCCGCCGCCGCGCCTGCCGCCGCAAGAGTCAGCGGCGATGGCCAGCAGGCGCCAGCTGTCAGTCCATTTATGTCAGCGTTTTTTGCCCTGAGAGGCCATTGCTATGATGGCATGAAAGCACGAATAGTGGGTCCGAGGGTTTCAGCTGCAAAAGCACACGTATTCTGCATGTGCGGGACGAATAAGAGAGTAGTAGTAGTAGTAGTGACCGTCCTGATGTTGGGGGGTGGGAGCCAAAACTGAATGTGTGCCAGAAGACGTGACAGAAGGGAAGTTCAGGGCCTGCGAGCCGCTGCAATTGCCCAGTGGATCAGAAAGTTGGGTGCAGGGGCGGAAACTTGAGTTACCAATGGCGAAGTCCTGCCAAGACCGATAGAAACTTGTGCGATGGGGCTTGGAGCCCACTGTGCAGAAGAATTGCACGAGTCTGGGGGATGTGTACCGCATGTGTCGTGAGGGCGGTCTGAACGATGATCCAGAATAGCGAGTTTCAGCAGTAGGAAGGGCACGAATTGGGCACGGCCATGTTGCACTGGATTCCGTCCAGGCGGGGTTAGCGAGGATCCAAAGGCGCGCGGGCGGCATGTGCGAGCTGGGCGATGCGGGGATTGATGCCGCGAGGAGCCCCAGGCATGCGAGCCGTGGGCACAGCGAGGTCCAAGCCAAGAGGGGGCGCGAGGTGCCCCACGGCACGCAGGCCGCATAGGGAGGCGACGGGAGTCGGGGTGCGAGGGGCCCACGGCACGCGGGCCGCATAAGGAGGCGAGGGGAGTGCGGGTGCGAAGGGACCGACGGCACGCGGGCCGCATAAGAAGGCGGAGGGAGTGGGGGCGCGAGGGCCCCACGGCACGCAGGTCGCATAAGGGAGTGGGGGCGCGAGGAGCCCGACGGCACGCAGGCCGCATAAGGAGGCGAGGGGAGTGGGGGTGCGAGGAGCCCAGGACGGCACGCGGGCCGTATAGGGAGGCGGGGGGAGCGAGGGGCGCGAGGGGCCCACGGCACGCGGCCGCATAAGGAGGCGAGGGAAGTGGGGGGCGCGAGGGGCCCCACGGCACGCAGGCCGCATAAGGGAGTGGGGGCGCGAGGAGCCCGACGGCACGCAGGCCGCATAAGGAGGCGAGGGGAGTGGGGGTGCGAGGAGCCCGACGGCACGCGGGCCGTATAGGGAGGCGAGGGGAGGCGGGGGGCGCGAGGGGCCCACGGCGCGCAGCCGCATAAGGAGGCGAGGGAAGTGGGGGCGCGAGGGGACGCAGGCCGCATAAGGGAATGGGGGCGCGAGGAGCCCACGGCACGCGGGCCGCATCAGGAGGCGAGGGGAGTCGGGGCGCGAGGAGCCCACGGCACGCGGGCCGCATATGCAGTTCGTCTGGTGCGATCCGGGGCGCGAGGTGCCCCACGGCACGCGGGCCGCATAAGGAGGATGAAGTTGCGAGGGGCCACGGCACGCGACGGCACTCGGGCTTCTCCGAAAGTCTGTCAGCCACGAAAAACACTTGCAAATGAAATACTTAAATGCGATCATTAGCGTCGAACAAAGGAAGCCTCGGACATGTTTGTGGAGCGCCATTAGCGCCATCGACTCATCGAGCGGGCGCTGAGCAGCGGCAGTCGCTGCTGGCTAGGAATTGGCGCAGTGGATACAGACTGGTCAAGTTATTCTTTGCAGCGAATGGGTTTCGCTGCATGCAGCAGCATGCGAGTTGAGTCGAGTGCCGACCCGGCTTCGGCACGCGTGTCACGAGGGATGTCTCGCATGTCCATGTCTGAGCGGAGGTGCCGCTCCCGAACGGGGTTTTGAGCCGCCTCGCAGCGAATCAGCATATCATTAGCTACTTCTTCATTTCATGCTGTCCCCCTGCACATCCGCCTCACCGTGCTCATACACAAGCTTGTTTGCTCGACATGTCGGTCAGCGAGCCACGGTCTTATGCACAACTGCATCACATGACCATTGCCCCGACACAAGGACTGCACATTGCCAATGCCATGGCATGCACACATAGTACAGACTGCAGCGGTATCAGGCCGTGCGCCAAGGTCTGGTGTACTGTTCACAATTACACAAGTGTCTGCTACCCGCTGTCCTTCCTAGCTCATTCCGCACGCCTTGTGGCTACCCACTGACCTGCATATCTCTCAGCTACATGCACCCGGGCCACTCGCGCCTGGCGTATTACAACACTATGTATATCTCAGCTTATCAACGGTGCGCCCGTGCACTGGGAGGCTCATCAGTTCTGAGTCCGGCACCTTCTTTGGCCGGCCGGAGCGGGGGGCATCCTCCAACGACTGATGAGCCTCCCAGTGCTCCCACGTGCGAGAGCAGAACTGGTTCAGCGGTGTCGCTGGCCTCCACACACTGTTAGCGTCTGCCTGCTGCAGCTCCCGCCCCAACTGCAATCCGACATGGTGAGCCCAGTCGTGGCGTGGGGTGCTGGTGCCCGCACGCACAAACTGCCTTCGTGCCCAGGCGCAGCACTCCACCGCCAGTCGCCTGGTTCTGAGCTTGCTGGCACTAAGCTTTAACAATTGTGTACGTAACTGTAGGGGCTGGGACCTAGGCGCCATCGGGTTCTGCATGAAGGATGGTTACGGTACACAAACCATTGAGTGCTTCTAGGGCGATAGGACCGACCTAACCGGAACTTCCCGGCGACTGTCGCTATATGCTCTATGGCTAGAAAGTTCGTTTTAGCCATGCCTGGCTAGCCACTTGCGTCGTGTATGGGTCGCTTCTCGGCATGTTTGTGGAGCGCCATTAGCGCCATCGACTCATCGAGCGGGCGCTGAGCAGCGGCAGTCGCTGCTGGGCTAGGAATTGGCGCAGTGGATACAGCACTGGTCAAGTTATTCTTTGCAGCGAATGGGTTTCGCTGCATGCAGCAGCATGCGAGTTGAGTCGAGTGCCGACCCGGCTTCGGCACGCGTGTCACGAGGGATGTCTCGCATGTCCATGTCTGAGCGGAGGTGCCGCTCCCGAACGGGGTTTTGAGCCGCCTCGCAGCGAATCAGCATATCATTAGCTACTTCTTCATTTCATGCTGTCCCCCTGCACATCCGCCTCCACCGTGCTCATACACAAGCTTGTTTGCTCGACATGTCGGTCAGCGAGCCACGGTCTTATGCACAACTGCATCACATGACCATTGCCCCGACACAAGGACTGCACATTGCCAATGCCATGGCATGCACACATAGTACAGACTGCAGCGGTATCAGGCCGTGCGCCAAGGTCTGGTGTACTGTTCACAATTACACAAGTGTCTGCTACCCGCTGTCCTTCCTAGCTCATTCCGCACGCCTTGTGGCTACCCACTGACCTGCATATCTCTCAGCTACATGCACCCGGGCCACTCGCGCCTGGCGTATTACAACACTATGTATATCTCAGCTTATCAACGGTGCGCCCGTGCACTGGGAGGCTCATCAGTTCTGAGTCCGGCACCTTCTTTGGCCGGCCGGAGCGGGGGGCATCCTCCAACGACTGATGAGCCTCCCAGTGCTCCCACGTGCGAGAGCAGAACTGGTTCAGCGGTGTCGCTGGCCTCCACACACTGTTAGCGTCTGCCTGCTGCAGCTCCCGCCCCAACTGCAATCCGACATGGTGAGCCCAGTCGTGGCGTGGGGTGCTGGTGCCCGCACGCACAAACTGCCTTCGTGCCCAGGCGCAGCACTCCACCGCCAGTCGCCTGGTTCTGAGCTTGCTGGCACTAAGCTTTAACAATTGTGTACGTAACTGTAGGGGCTGGGACCTAGGCGCCATCGGGTTCTGCATGAAGGATGGTTACGGTACACAAACCATTGAGTGCTTCTAGGGCGATAGGACCGACCTAACCGGAACTTCCCGGCGACTGTCGCTATATGCTCTATGGCTAGAAAGTTCGTTTTAGCCATGCCTGGCTAGCCACTTGCGTCGTGTATGGGTCGCTTCTCGGCATGTTTGTGGAGCGCCATTAGCGCCATCGACTCATCGAGCGGGCGCTGAGCAGCGGCAGTCGCTGCTGGGCTAGGAATTGGCGCAGTGGATACAGCACTGGTCAAGTTATTCTTTGCAGCGAATGGGTTTCGCTGCATGCAGCAGCATGCGAGTTGAGTCGAGTGCCGACCCGGCTTCGGCACGCGTGTCACGAGGGATGTCTCGCATGTCCATGTCTGAGCGGAGGTGCCGCTCCCGAACGGGGTTTTGAGCCGCCTCGCAGCGAATCAGCATATCATTAGCTACTTCTTCATTTCATGCTGTCCCCCTGCACATCCGCCTCCACCGTGCTCATACACAAGCTTGTTTGCTCGACATGTCGGTCAGCGAGCCACGGTCTTATGCACAACTGCATCACATGACCATTGCCCCGACACAAGGACAGCACATTGCCAATGCCATGGCATGCACACATAGTACAGACTGCAGCGGTATCAGGCCGTGCGCCAAGGTCTGGTGTACTGTTCACAATTACACAAGTGTCTGCTACCCGCTGTCCTTCCTAGCTCATTCCGCACGCCTTGTGGCTACCCACTGACCTGCATATCTCTCAGCTACATGCACCCGGGCCACTCGCGCCTGGCGTATTACAACACTATGTATATCTCAGCTTATCAACGGTGCGCCCGTGCACTGGGAGGCTCATCAGTTCTGAGTCCGGCACCTTCTTTGGCCGGCCGGAGCGGGGGGCATCCTCCAACGACTGATGAGCCTCCCAGTGCTCCCACGTGCGAGAGCAGAACTGGTTCAGCGGTGTCGCTGGCCTCCACACACTGTTAGCGTCTGCCTGCTGCAGCTCCCGCCCCAACTGCAATCCGACATGGTGAGCCCAGTCGTGGCGTGGGGTGCTGGTGCCCGCACGCACAAACTGCCTTCGTGCCCAGGCGCAGCACTCCACCGCCAGTCGCCTGGTTCTGAGCTTGCTGGCACTAAGCTTTAACAATTGTGTACGTAACTGTAGGGGCTGGGACCTAGGCGCCATCGGGTTCTGCATGAAGGATGGTTACGGTACACAAACCATTGAGTGCTTCTAGGGCGATAGGACCGACCTAACCGGAACTTCCCGGCGACTGTCGCTATATGCTCTATGGCTAGAAAGTTCGTTTTAGCCATGCCTGGCTAGCCACTTGCGTCGTGTATGGGTCGCTTCTCGGCATGTTTGTGGAGCGCCATTAGCGCCATCGACTCATCGAGCGGGCGCTGAGCAGCGGCAGTCGCTGCTGGGCTAGGAATTGGCGCAGTGGATACAGCACTGGTCAAGTTATTCTTTGCAGCGAATGGGTTTCGCTGCATGCAGCAGCATGCGAGTTGAGTCGAGTGCCGACCCGGCTTCGGCACGCGTGTCACGAGGGATGTCTCGCATGTCCATGTCTGAGCGGAGGTGCCGCTCCCGAACGGGGTTTTGAGCCGCCTCGCAGCGAATCAGCATATCATTAGCTACTTCTTCATTTCATGCTGTCCCCCTGCACATCCGCCTCCACCGTGCTCATACACAAGCTTGTTTGCTCGACATGTCGGTCAGCGAGCCACGGTCTTATGCACAACTGCATCACATGACCATTGCCCCGACACAAGGACTGCACATTGCCAATGCCATGGCATGCACACATAGTACAGACTGCAGCGGTATCAGGCCGTGCGCCAAGGTCTGGTGTACTGTTCACAATTACACAAGTGTCTGCTACCCGCTGTCCTTCCTAGCTCATTCCGCACGCCTTGTGGCTACCCACTGACCTGCATATCTCTCAGCTACATGCACCCGGGCCACTCGCGCCTGGCGTATTACAACACTATGTATATCTCAGCTTATCAACGGTGCGCCCGTGCACTGGGAGGCTCATCAGTTCTGAGTCCGGCACCTTCTTTGGCCGGCCGGAGCGGGGGGCATCCTCCAACGACTGATGAGCCTCCCAGTGCTCCCACGTGCGAGAGCAGAACTGGTTCAGCGGTGTCGCTGGCCTCCACACACTGTTAGCGTCTGCCTGCTGCAGCTCCCGCCCCAACTGCAATCCGACATGGTGAGCCCAGTCGTGGCGTGGGGTGCTGGTGCCCGCACGCACAAACTGCCTTCGTGCCCAGGCGCAGCACTCCACCGCCAGTCGCCTGGTTCTGAGCTTGCTGGCACTAAGCTTTAACAATTGTGTACGTAACTGTAGGGGCTGGGACCTAGGCGCCATCGGGTTCTGCATGAAGGATGGTTACGGTACACAAACCATTGAGTGCTTCTAGGGCGATAGGACCGACCTAACCGGAACTTCCCGGCGACTGTCGCTATATGCTCTATGGCTAGAAAGTTCGTTTTAGCCATGCCTGGCTAGCCACTTGCGTCGTGTATGGGTCGCTTCTCGGCATGTTTGTGGAGCGCCATTAGCGCCATCGACTCATCGAGCGGGCGCTGAGCAGCGGCAGTCGCTGCTGGGCTAGGAATTGGCGCAGTGGATACAGCACTGGTCTTGTTATTCTTTGCAGCGAATGGGTTTCGCTGCATGCAGCAGCATGCGAGTTGAGTCGAGTGCCGACCCGGCTTCGGCACGCGTGTCACGAGGGATGTCTCGCATGTCCATGTCTGAGCGGAGGTGCCGCTCCCGAACGGGGTTTTGAGCCGCCTCGCAGCGAATCAGCATATCATTAGCTACTTCTTCATTTCATGCTGTCCCCCTGCACATCCGCCTCCACCGTGCTCATACACAAGCTTGTTTGCTCGACATGTCGGTCAGCGAGCCACGGTCTTATGCACAACTGCATCACATGACCATTGCCCCGACACAAGGACTGCACATTGCCAATGCCATGGCATGCACACATAGTACAGACTGCAGCGGTATCAGGCCGTGCGCCAAGGTCTGGTGTACTGTTCACAATTACACAAGTGTCTGCTACCCGCTGTCCTTCCTAGCTCATTCCGCACGCCTTGTGGCTACCCACTGACCTGCATATCTCTCAGCTACATGCACCCGGGCCACTCGCGCCTGGCGTATTACAACACTATGTATATCTCAGCTTATCAACGGTGCGCCCGTGCACTGGGAGGCTCATCAGTTCTGAGTCCGGCACCTTCTTTGGCCGGCCGGAGCGGGGGGCATCCTCCAACGACTGATGAGCCTCCCAGTGCTCCCACGTGCGAGAGCAGAACTGGTTCAGCGGTGTCGCTGGCCTCCACACACTGTTAGCGTCTGCCTGCTGCAGCTCCCGCCCCAACTGCAATCCGACATGGTGAGCCCAGTCGTGGCGTGGGGTGCTGGTGCCCGCACGCACAAACTGCCTTCGTGCCCAGGCGCAGCACTCCACCGCCAGTCGCCTGGTTCTGAGCTTGCTGGCACTAAGCTTTAACAATTGTGTACGTAACTGTAGGGGCTGGGACCTAGGCGCCATCGGGTTCTGCATGAAGGATGGTTACGGTACACAAACCATTGAGTGCTTCTAGGGCGATAGGACCGACCTAACCGGAACTTCCCGGCGACTGTCGCTATATGCTCTATGGCTAGAAAGTTCGTTTTAGCCATGCCTGGCTAGCCACTTGCGTCGTGTATGGGTCGCTTCTCGGCATGTTTGTGGAGCGCCATTAGCGCCATCGACTCATCGAGCGGGCGCTGAGCAGCGGCAGTCGCTGCTGGGCTAGGAATTGGCGCAGTGGATACAGCACTGGTCAAGTTATTCTTTGCAGCGAATGGGTTTCGCTGCATGCAGCAGCATGCGAGTTGAGTCGAGTGCCGACCCGGCTTCGGCACGCGTGTCACGAGGGATGTCTCGCATGTCCATGTCTGAGCGGAGGTGCCGCTCCCGAACGGGGTTTTGAGCCGCCTCGCAGCGAATCAGCATATCATTAGCTACTTCTTCATTTCATGCTGTCCCCCTGCACATCCGCCTCCACCGTGCTCATACACAAGCTTGTTTGCTCGACATGTCGGTCAGCGAGCCACGGTCTTATGCACAACTGCATCACATGACCATTGCCCCGACACAAGGACTGCACATTGCCAATGCCATGGCATGCACACATATTCCATGCTACAGTCGTACTGATAGGCTGCCTCTCTTAGGCGCCAAAGGGCTGACTGCTGGAACAAGGCAGCAACGTAGGAAGTGGGGCAAAGGGACGGCAGGCCACAGGAGGAGGGCCTTACAAGCAGCGAGAGCCAAACACACGCAAGCCCAACGGCGACGCCGACGCGCCGGAACGACAAGCACAACCGCAACGCGGCAGCAAAAAAACAACCAGAAAAAAACCCACAAACAACAAGGCCCGACAACAAGAGACGGCGCAGAGGCGGGTGAACGCCGCGACAACACACGCCACCCCGAGCAGCAACCAAGCGCACCAGCAACAAGAAGCCGAAGCCACCAGAACCCAGAAACGACAATGGCGCAGAACTAAGCGCCCCGCCGACGGCCCGACACAGCCAGCCTGACACGAGGAGCCACTAGCGAAACCCTCAGGAGACGCGCCGACAACGCCACGATGACGGCCCAGCGAAGGATTCGCGACCAGCGCCAAACGAGGCGCCGCCGCCACGGACGAGGGGCCAGCCCGCAAGGCCGCGGCAGGCGCCGCGACGGCACGAGGGCCGGCGGCCGCGCGAACCGGCGCCGGCGGCGAGGCGGCGGCCCCGCCGCCGACGGCGCCCGCGCCGGAAGGGCCGAGCGATCCTGCGTGGAGGGGAGAACCTGGGGCCAACAAGGGCGGGAAGGGCGGGCACTTGAGTGAGAACGTTCGAAGCAACGTTAAAGGCTCTCACTATGAAGGCAGAATGAGGAAAAGGAGGAGAGGCTGGCGCCAAAGAGAGCCAGCCTGTACGACTTTCTCATGGAAGCTCGCTTAGAGGCTCCATTCCCTCCGGCCCCTTCGGGGCCTCCGGTCCTCCGCCTCTAACCACACTTCCATGCTACAGTCGTACTGATAGGCTGCCTCTCTTAGGCGCCAAAGGGCTGACTGCTGGAACAAGGCAGCAACGTAGGAAGTGGGGCAAAGGGACGGCAGGCCACAGGAGGAGGGCCTTACAAGCAGACACGAAGAGATACCACACCGACAGCGAGGCCCAAAGCGCGGGGACAGAGTTGTGTGGCGTGTAGGTTGTATGAGAGAACGCTTTTGGGACGGGGGACGAGTTTGCCAGCGAATGGCCGTTGAGGATGTGCAGCTGGGGTGCCAGCGGTATAGCGTTGGCGATGCAGGGCCCACTACCGGGCAGGGGAAAGGGCAGGGGCAAAAACCAGAACAGGAGGCACGCGGGAAGCCCGCGCGCGCGCATACCGTACTGCTGCCGTAGAGTGGCAAGGAGCGGCGTGGTGAGCCTCGAGTTGTTGGGGTCTGGCGCAAGGCAAGTGTGCGCATCTACAGGTGTGGGGGCGTCACCGAACAGGCGAGCCCACCACGCCCGGTTGCACGACGGGGCTGGCGTAGCGTGCGCAAGCAGCTGGAAGGATAGAGGCCTGCCCGAGCGCAGAGGAGGCGTCGAACGGGCCTATAAGAGTGTGCAGAGTGGCCAAGGCCTGCATGGTCGGCTGCACCCGGGATCGGGGCTGGGGCCGAAACCCGCCAGGCGAGGTCGTTGAGTGGAATGATAACCCTGAGTGACGAGCATAGTGTTGTGAGATGGTACCCCGGTTGGGGGATGGAATATAAGGTATCTCCTGCGCCGGCCTTGGGCGTCCGCCCACGCGGCCGCCTATCGAGGCGACGAGCGCCGCCGGCGCCTCCGCCGCCGCGCCTGCCGCCGCAAGAGTCAGCGGCGGCTGCCAGTAAACGCCAGCGGCCACTATCCGACAGCGGCCGCCTACGCAGCCGCCTGTCGAGGCGGCGAGCACCGTCAGGACCTCTGCCGCCGCGCCTGCCGCCGCAAGAGTCAGCGGCGGCTGCCAGCAAACGCCGGCGGCCACCATCCCGCGGCGGCCGCCTACGCAGCCGCCTGTCGAGGCGGCGAGCACCGTCAGGACCTCTGCCGCCGCGCCTGCCGCCGCAAGAGTCAGCGGCGGCTGCCAGCAAACGCCGGCGGCCACCATCCCGCGGCGGCCGCCCACGCGGCCGCCTGTCGAGGCGGCGAGCGCCGTCAGCGCCTCCGCCGCCGCGCCTGCCGCCGCAAGAGTCAGCGGCGGCTGTCAGACAACACTAGCAGCCACCATCCTGCGGCGGCCGCCCACGCGGCCGCCTGTCGAGGCGGCGAGCGCCGTCAGAATGCATGGTTACAAGAAGGACCTGGTGACCCGGGTCGCGAGCGAACTGCTCTGGACTTCAGGGGCGTGCCACCTGCACGCCGACGTCTCCACCGTGACTTCTGCCGCCTAACCGTTCACCCGATCGATCGATACTTCTTACTTTATAGGAGCTCGCGGCCGCCCTAGTGGACCGATACCGGGCTCATCGACTAAGTCCTAAACTCGTCCGGCCGACCACTTATCCCTAGGCATTTCATCCCGACCGAAATCGGGGGAGTGTATGGGAATCGAACCCACGACCTCGAGCAAACTCGTCCCATGACGCTATTCACTCGCGGTTGAACCATCCACCCCGTCAGCGCCTCCGCCGCCGCGCCTGCCGCCGCAAGAGTCAGCGGCGGCTGTCAGACAACACTAGCAGCCACCATTCCGCGGCGGCCGCCCACATGGCCGCCTGTCGAGGCGGCGAGCGCCGTCAGCGCCTCCGCCGCCGCGCCTGCCGCCGCAAGAGTCAGCGGCGGCTGTCAGACAAAACCAGCAGCCACCATCCTGCGGCGGCCGCCCATGCGGCCGCCTGTCGAGGCGGCGAGCGCCGTCAGCGCCTCCGCCGCCGCGCCTGCCGCCGCAAGAGTCAGCGGCGGCTGTCAGACAAGACTAGCAGCCACCATTCCGCGGCGGCCGCCCACGCGGCCGCCTGTCGGGGCGGCGAGCGCCGTCAGCGCCTCCGCCGCCGCGCCTGCCGCCGCAAGAGTCAGCGGCGGCTGTCAGACAAAACCAGCAGCCACCATTCCGCGGCGGCCACCCATGCGGCCGCCTGTCGAGGCGGCGAGCGCCGTCAGCGCCTCCGCCGCCGCGCCTGCCGCCGCAAGAGTCAGCGGCGGCTGTCAGACAACACTAGCAGCCACCATCCTGCAGCGGCCACCCATGCGGCCGCCTGTCGAGGCGGCGAGCGCCGTCAGCGCCTCCGCCGCCGCGCCTGCCGCCGCAAGAGTCAGCGGCGGCTGTCAGACAACACTAGCAGCCACCATTCCGCGGCGGCCGCCCACGCGGCCGCCTGTCGAGGCGGCGAGCGCCGTCAGCGCCTCCGCCGCCGCGCCTGCCGCCGCAAGAGTCAGCGGCGGCTGTCAGACAAGACTAGCAGCCACCATTCCGCGGCGGCCGCCCACGCGGCCGCCTGTCGAGGCGGCGAGCGCCGTCAGCGCCTCCGCCGCCGCGCCTGCCGCCGCAAGAGTCAGCGGCGGCTGTCAGACAAAACCAGCAGCCACCATCCTGCGGCGGCCACCCATGCGGCCCGCCTGTCGAGGCGGCGAGCGCCGTCAGCGCCTCCGCCGCCGCGCCTGCCGCCGCAAGAGTCAGCGGCGGCTGTCAGACAAGACTAGCAGCCACCATTCCGCGGCGGCCGCCCACGCGGCCGCCTGTCGAGGCGGCGAGCGCCGTCAGCGCCTCCGCCGCCGCGCCTGCCGCCGCAAGAGTCAGCGGCGGCTGTCAGACAAAACCAGCAGCCACCATCCTGCGGCGGCCACCCATGCGGCCGCCTGTCGAGGCGGCGAGCGCCGTCAGCGCCTCCGCCGCCGCGCCTGCCGCCGCAAGAGTCAGCGGCGGCTGTCAGACAACACTAGCAGCCACCATCCTGTGGCGGCCGCCCACGCGGCCGCCTGTCGAGGCGGCGAGCGCCGTCAGCGCCTCCGCCGCCGCGCCTGCCGCCGCAAGAGTCAGCGGCGATGGCCAGCAGGCGCCAGCTGTCAGTCCATTTATGTCAGCGTTTTTTGCCCTGAGAGGCCATTGCTATGATGGCATGAAAGCACGAATAGTGGGTCCGAGGGTTTCCAGCTGCAAAAGCACACGTATTCTGCATGTGCGGGACGAATAAGAGAGTAGTAGTAGTAGTAGTGACCGTCCTGATGTTGGGGGGTGGAGCCAAAACTGAATGTGTGCCAGAAGACGTGACAGAAGGGAAGTTTCAGGGCCTGCGAGCCGCTGCAATTGCCCAGTGGATCAGAAAGTTGGGTGCAGGGGCGGAAACTTGAGTTACCAATGGCGAAGTCCTGCCAAGCCGATAGAAACTTGTGCGAATGGGGCTTGGCGCCCACTGTGCAGAAGAATTGCACGAGTCTGGGGATGTGTACCGCATGTGTCGTGAGGGCGTCTGAACGATGATCCAGAATAGCGAGTTCAGCAGTAGGAAGGGCACGAATTGGGCACGGCCATGTTGCACTGGATTCCGTCCAGGCGGGGTTAGCGAGGATCCAAAGGCGCGCGGGCGGCATGTGCGAGCTGGGCGATGCGGGGATTGATGCCGCGAGGAGCCCCAGGCATGCGAGCCGTGGGCACAGCGAGTCCAAGCCAAGAGGGGGGCGCGAGGTGCCCCACGGCACGCAGGCCGCATAGGGAGGCGACGGGAGTCGGGGTGCGAGGGGCCCACGGCACGCGGGCCGCATAAGGAGGCGAGGGGAGTGCGGGTGCGAAGGGACCGACGGCACGCGGGCCGCATAAGAAGGCGAGGGGAGTGGGGGCGCGAGGGGCCCCACGGCACGCAGGTCGCATAAGGGAGTGGGGGCGCGAGGAGCCCGACGGCACGCAGGCCGCATAAGGAGGCGAGGGGAGTGGGGGTGCGAGGAGCCCGACGGCACGCGGGCCGTATAGGGAGGCGGGGGGAGCGAGGGGCGCGAGGGGCCCACGGCACGCGGGCCGCATAAGGAGGCGAGGGAAGTGGGGGCGCGAGGGGCCCCCACGGCACGCAGGCCGCATAAGGGAGTGGGGGGCGCGAGGAGCCCGACGGCACGCAGGCCGCATAAGAGGCGAGGGGAGTGGGGGTGCGAGGAGCCCGACGGCACGCGGGCCGTATAGGGAGGCGAGGGGAGCGGGGGGGCGCGAGGGGTGCCCACGGCGCGCAGGCCCGCATAAGGAGGCGAGGGAAGTGGGGGCGCGAGGGGACGCAGGCCGCATAAGGGAATGGGGGCGCGAGGAGCCCACGGCACGCGGGCCGCATCAGGAGGCGAGGGGAGTCGGGGCGCGAGGAGCCCACGGCACGCGGGCCGCATATGCAGTTCGTCTGGTGCGATCCGGGGCGCGAGGTGCCCCACGGCACGCGGGCCGCATAAGGAGGATGAAGTTGCGAGGGGCCCGACGGCACGCGACGGCACTCGGGCTTCTCCGAAAGTCTGTCAGCCACGAAAAACACTTGCAAATGAAATACTTAAATGCGATCATTAGCGTCGAACAAAGGAAGCCATGGACAAACGGAAGATCAGAGCGTCGATCGAAGCACATATCGGGACTCCCTGAACGCTCCTAATGGCTCCTAATGCTCCTAATGCTCCTAATGCTCCTAACGCTCCTGGCGCTCCTGGTCCAACAGTAACTGTAGCAACAGACTCCACCTGCGGCTGCAGAGCCTAGCGCTCGCGCCGACCATGACCAGCGTCTTGTCCTATCCAGAGCAGCAACAAAAGGGCTTGAGTGAGAACGTTCGAAGCAACGTTAAAGGCTCTCACTATGAAGGCAGAATGAGGAAAAGGAGGAGAGGCTGGCGCCAAAGAGAGCCAGCCTGTACGACTTTCTCATGGAAGCTCGCTTAGAGGCTCCATTCCCTCCGGCCCCTTCGGGGCCTCCGGTCCTCCGCCTCTAACCACACGTACAGACTGCAGCGGTATCAGGCCGTGCGCCAAGGTCTGGTGTACTGTTCACAATTACACAAGTGTCTGCTACCCGCTGTCCTTCCTAGCTCATTCCGCACGCCTTGTGGCTACCCACTGACCCTGCATATCTCTCAGCTACATGCACCCGGGCCACTCGCGCCTGGCTTATTACAACACATGTATATCTCGCTTATCAACTGTGCGCCCGTGACATGGAGCTCATCAGTTCTGAGTCCGGCACCTTCTTTGGCCGGCCGGAGCGGGGGGCATCCTCCAACGATGATGAGCCTCCCAGTGCTCCCACGTGCGAGAGCAGAACTGGTTCAGCGGTGTCGCTGGCCGTCCACACACTGTTAGCGTCGGCCTGCTGCAGCTCCCGCCCCAACTGCAATCCGACATGGTGAGCCCAGTCGTGGCGTGGGGTGCTGGTTGCCCGCACGCACAAACTGCCTTCGTGCCCAGGCGCAGCACTCCACCGCCAGTCGCCTGGTTCTGAGCTGCCTGGCACTAAGCTTTAACAATTGTGTACGTAACTGTAGGGGCTGGGACCTAGGCGCCATCGGGTTCTGCATGAAGGATGGTTACGGTACACAAACCATTGAGTGCTTCTAGGGCGATAGGACCGACCTAACCGGAACTTCCCGGCGACTGTCGCTATATGCTCTATGGCTAGAAAAGTTCGTTTTAGCCATGCCTGGCTAGCCACTTGCGTCGTGTATGGGTCGCTTCTCGGCATGTTTGTGGAGCGCCATTAGCGCCATCGACTCATCGAGCGGGCGCTGAGCAGCGGCAGTCGCTGCTGGGCTAGGAATTGGCGCAGTGGATACAGCACTGGTCAAGTTATTCTTTGCAGCGAATGGGTTTTCGCTGCATGCAGCAGCATGCGAGTTGAGTCGAGTGCCGACCCGGCTTCGGCACGCGTGTCACGAGGGATGTCTCGCATGTCCATGTCTGAGCGGAGGTGCCGCTCCCGAACGGGGTTTTGAGCCGCCTCGCAGCGAATCAGCATATCATTAGCTACTTCTTCATTTCATGCTGTCCCCCTGCACATCCGCCTCCACCGTGCTCATACACAAGCTTGTTTGCTCGACATGTCGGTCAGCGAGCCACGGTCTTATGCACAACTGCATCACATGACCATTGCCCCGACACAAGGACTGCACATTGCCAATGCCATGGCATGCACACATAGTACAGACTGCAGCGGTATCAGGCCGTGCGCCAAGGTCTGGTGTACTGTTCACAATTACACAAGTGTCTGCTACCCGCTGTCCTTCCTAGCTCATTCCGCACGCCTTGTGGCTACCCACTGACCTGCATATCTCTCAGCTACATGCACCCGGGCCACTCGCGCCTGGCGTATTACAACACTATGTATATCTCAGCTTATCAACGGTGCGCCCGTGCACTGGGAGGCTCATCAGTTCTGAGTCCGGCACCTTCTTGGCCGGCCGGAGCGGGGGGCATCCTCCAACGACTGATGAGCCTCCCAGTGCTCCCACGTGCGAGAGCAGAACTGGTTCAGCGGTGTCGCTGGCCTCCACACACTGTTAGCGTCTGCCTGCTGCAGCTCCCGCCCCAACTGCAATCCGACATGGTGAGCCCAGTCGTGGCGTGGGGTGCTGGTGCCCGCACGCACAAACTGCCTTCGTGCCCAGGCGCAGCACTCCACCGCCAGTCGCCTGGTTCTGAGCTTGCTGGCACTAAGCTTTAACAATTGTGTACGTAACTGTAGGGGCTGGGACCTAGGCGCCATCGGGTTCTGCATGAAGGATGGTTACGGTACACAAACCATTGAGTGCTTCTAGGGCGATAGGACCGACCTAACCGGAACTTCCCGGCGACTGTCGCTATATGCTCTATGGCTAGAAAGTTCGTTTTAGCCATGCCTGGCTAGCCACTTGCGTCGTGTATGGGTCGCTTCTCGGCATGTTTGTGGAGCGCCATTAGCGCCATCGACTCATCGAGCGGGCGCTGAGCAGCGGCAGTCGCTGCTGGGCTAGGAATTGCGCAGTGGATACAGCACTGGTCAAGTTATTCTTTGCAGCGAATGGGTTTCGCTGCATGCAGCAGCATGCGAGTTGAGTCGAGTGCCGACCCTGCTTCGGCACGCGTGTCACGAGGGATGTCTCGCATGTCCATGTCTGAGTGGAGGTGCCGCTCCCGAACGGGGTTTTTGAGCCGCCTCGCAGCGAATCAGCATATCATTAGCTACTTCTTCATTTCATGCTGTCCCCCTGCACATCCGCCTCCACCGTGCTCATACACAATCTTGTTTGCTCGACATGTCGGTCAGCGAGCCACGGTCTTATGCACAACTGCATCACATGACCATTGCCCCGACACAAGGACTGCACATTGCCAATGCCATGGCATGCACACATAGTACAGACTGCAGCGGTATCAGGCCGTGCGCCAAGGTCTGGTGTACTGTTCACAATTACACAAGTGTCTGCTACCTACCCGCTGTCCTTCCTAGCTCATTCCGCACGCCTTGTGGCTACCCACTGACCTGCATATCTCTCAGCTACATGCACCCGGGCCACTCGCGCTGGCGTATTACAACACTATGTATATCTCAGCTTATCAACGGTGCGCCCGTGCACTGGGAGGCTCATCAGTTCTGAGTCCGGCACCTTCTTTGGCCGGCCGGAGCGGGGGCATCCTCCAACGACTGATGAGCCTCCCAGTGCTCCCACGTGCGAGAGCAGAACTGGTTCAGCGGTGTCGCTGGCCTCCACACACTGTTAGCGTCTGCCTGCTGCAGCTCCCGCCCCAACTGCAATCCGACATGGTGAGCCCAGTCGTGGCGTGGGGTGCTGGTGCCCGCACGCACAAACTGCCTTCGTGCCCAGGCGCAGCACTCCACCGCCAGTCGCCTGGTTCTGAGCTTGCTGGCACTAAGCTTTAACAATTGTGTACGTAACTGTAGGGGCTGGGACCTAGGCGCCATCGGGTTCTGCATGAAGGATGGTTACGGTACACAAACCATTGAGTGCTTCTAGGGCGATAGGACCGACCTAACCGGAACTTCCCGCGACTGTCGCTATATGCTCTATGGCTAGAAAGTTCGTTTTAGCCATGCCTGGCTAGCCACTTGCGTCGTGTAGGGTCGCTTCTCGGCATGTTTGTGGAGCGCCATTAGCGCCATCGACTCATCGAGCGGGCGCTGAGCAGCGGCAGTCGCTGCTGGGCTAGGAATTGGCGCAGTGGATACAGCACTGGTCTTGTTATTCTTTGCAGCGAATGGGTTTCGCTGCATGCAGCAGCATGCGAGTTGAGTCGAGTGCCGACCCGGCTTCGGCACGCGTGTCACGAGGGATGTCTCGCATGTCCATGTCTGAGCGGAGGTGCCGCTCCCGAACGGGGTTTTGAGCCGCCTCGCAGCGAATCAGCATATCATTAGCTACTTTCTTCATTTCATGCTGTCCCCCTGCACATCCGCCTCCACGTGCTCATACACAAGCTTGTTTGCTCGACATGTCGGTCAGCGAGCCACGGTCTTATGCACAACTGCATCACATGACCATTGCCCCGACACAAGGACTGCACATTGCCAATGCCATGGCATGCACACATAGTACAGACTGCAGCGGTATCAGGCCGTGCGCCAAGGTCTGGTGTACTGTTCACAATTACACAAGTGTCTGCTACCCGCTGTCCTTCTAGCTCATTCCGCACGCCTTGTGGCTACCCACTGACCTGCATATCTCTCAGCTACATGCACCCGGGCCACTCGCGCCTGGCGTATTACAACACTATGTATATCTCAGCTTATCAACGGTGCGCCCGTGCACTGGGAGGCTCATCAGTTCTGAGTCCGGCACCTTCTTTGGCCGGCCGGAGCGGGGGCCATCCTCCAACGACTGATGAGCCTCCCAGTGCTCCCACGTGCGAGAGCAGAAACTGGTTCAGCGGTGTCGCTGGCCTCCACACACTGTTAGCGTCTGCTGCTGCAGCTCCCGCCCCAACTGCAATCCGACATGGTGAGCCCAGTCGTGGCGTGGGGGCTGGTGCCCGCACGCACAAACTGCCTTCGTGCCCAGGCGCAGCACTCCACCGCCAGTCGCCTGGTTCTGAGCTTGCTGGCACTAAGCTTTAACATTGTGTACGTAACTGTAGGGGCTGGGACTAGGCGCCATCGGGTTCTGCATGAAGGATGGTTACGGTACACAAACCATTGAGTGCTTCTAGGGCGATAGGACCGACCTAACCGGAACTTCCCGGCGACTGTCGCTATATGCTCTATGGCTAGAAAGTTCGTTTTAGCCATGCCTGGCTAGCCACTTGCGTCGTGTATGGGTTCGCTTCTCGGCAGTTTGTGGAGCGCCATTAGCGCCATTCGACTCATCGAGCGGGCGCTGAGCAGCGGCAGTCGCTGCTGGGCTAGGAATTGGCGCAGTGGATACAGCACTGGTCAAGTTATTCTTTGCAGCGAATGGGTTTCGCTGCATGCAAGCAGCATGCGAGTTGAGTCGAGTGCCGACCCGGCTTCGGCACGCGTGTCACGAGGGATTGTCTCGCATGTCCATGTCTGAGCGGAGGTGCCGCTCCCGAACGGGGTTTTGAGCCGCCTCGCAGCGAATCAGCATATCATTAGCTACTTCTTCATTTCATGCTGTCCCCCGGCACACCGCCTCCACCGTGCTCATACACAACTTGTTTGCTCGACATGTCGGTCAGCGAGCCACGGTCTTATGCACAAACTGCATCACATGACCATTGCCCCGACACAAGGACTGCACATTGGCAATGCCATGGCATGCACACATAGTACAGACTGCAGCGGTATCAGGCCGTGCGCCAAGGTCTGGTGTACTGTTCACAATTACACAAGTGTCTGCTACCCGCTGTCCTTCCTAGCTCATTCCGCACGCCTTGTGGCTACCCACTGACCTGCATATCTCTCAGCTACATGCACCCGGGCCACTCGCGCCTGGCGTATTACAACACTATGTATATCTCAGCTTATCATGGTGCGCCCGTGCACTGGGAGGCTCATCAGTTCTGAGTCCGGCACCTTCTTTGGCCGGCCGGAGCGGGGGGCATCCTCCAACGACTGATGAGC
>JAEHOD010000301.1:0-26423 GCA_016834595.1 Chlamydomonas schloesseri | reverse complement strand
GTCTGACAGCCGCCGCTGACTCTTGCGGCGGCAGGCGCGGAGGCGGAGGCGCTGACGGCGCTCGCCGCCTCGACAGGCGGCATGTGGGCGGCCGCCGCGGGATGGCTGATGCGGCGCTGCTGACAGCCGCCGCTGACTCTTGCGGCGGTAGGCGCGGCGGCGGAGGCGCTGACGGCGCTCGCCGCCTCGACAGGCGGCCATGTGGGCGGCCGCCTCGGGGATGGTGGCTGCTGGCGCTTGTCTGACAGCCGCCGCTGACTCTCTGCGGCGGCAGGCGCGGCGGCGGAGGCGGCGCTGACGGCGCTCGCCGCCTCGACAGGCGGCCATGTGGGCGGCCGCCGCGGGATGGCTGCTGCTGGCTAGCTTGCTGACAGCCGCCGCTGACTCTTGCGGCGGCAGGCGCGGCGGCGGAGGCGCTGACGGCGCTCGCCGCCTCGACAGGCGGCCGCGTGGGCGGCCGCCTCGGGATGGTGGCTGCTAGTCTTGTTGACAGCCGCCGCTGACTCTTGCGGCGGCAGGCGCGGCGGCGGAGGCGCTGACGGCGCTCGCCGCCTCGACAGGCGGCCATGTGGGCGGCCGCCGCGGATGGCTGCTGTGCTAGCGCTTGCTGACAGCCGCCGCTGACTCTTGCGGCGGCAGGCGCGGCGGCGGAGGCGCTGACGGCGCTCGCCGCCTCGACAGGCGGCCATGTGGGCGGCCGCCGCGGGATGGGTGGCTGCTGGCGACTTCTGACAGCCGCCGCTGACTCTTGCGGCGCAGGCGCGGCGGCGGAGGCGCTGACGGCGCTCGCCGCCTCGACAGGCGGCCATGGGGCGGCCGCCTCGGGATGGTGGCTGCTAGTCTAGTCTAGACAGCCGCCGCTGACGCTTACGGCGAGCAGGCGCGGCGGCGAGGCGCTGACGGCGCTCGCAGCCTCGACAGGCGGCATGGTGGGCGGCCGCCGCGGATGGCGGCTGCTAGGCGCTTGCTTGACAGCCGCCGCTGACTTCTTGCGGCGGCAGGCGCGGCGGCGGAGGCGCTGACCGGCGCTCGCTCGCCTCGACAGGCGGCCGTGTGGGCGGGCCGCCGCAGGATGGGTGGCTGCTAGTCTTGTCTGACAGCCGCCGCTGACTCGTGCGGCGGCAGGCGCGGCGGCGGAGGCGCTGACGGGCGCTCGCCGCCTCGACAGGCTGCCATGTGGGCGGCCGCCGCGGGAATGGCTGGCTGCTGGCGCTTGCTGACAGCCGCCGCTGACTCTTGCGGCGGACAGCGCGGCGGCGGAGGGCGCTGACGGCGCTCGCCGCCTCGACAGGCGGCCATGTGGGCGGCCGCCGCGGGATGGTGGCTGCTAGGCGCTTGCTGACAGCCGCCGCTGACTCTTGCGGCGGACAGGCGCGGCGGCGGAGGCGCTGACGGCGCTCGCCGCCTCGACAGGCGGCCATGTGGGCGGCCGCCGCGGGATGGTGCTGCTATGCTTGTCTAGACAGCCGCCGCTGACTCTTGCGGCGGCAGGCGGCGGCGGCGGAGGCTCTGACGGCGCTCGCCGCCTCGACAGGCGGCCATGCGGGGCGGCCGCCTCGGGATGGTGGCTGCTAGTCTCGTCTGACAGCCGCCGCTGACTCTTACTGCGACAGGCGCGGCGGGCGGAGGAGCCTGACGGCGCTCGCCGCCTCGACAGGCGGCCATGTGGGCGGCGCCTCGGGATGGTGGCTGCTAGTGCGCTAGTCTGACAGCCGCCGCTGACTCTTGCGGCGGCAGGCGCGGCGGCAGGAGGCGCTGACGGCGCCTCGCCGCCTCGACAGCGGCCATGGGGCGGCCGCCCGGGATGTGGCTGCTAGTCTTGTCGGACAGCCGCCGCTGACTCTTGCGGCGGCAGGCGCGGCGGCGGAGGCGCTGACGCGCTCGCCGCCTCGACAGGCGCCATGTGGGCGGCCGCCGCAGGATGGTGGCTGCTAGTCTAGTTCTGACAGCCGCCGCTGACTCTTGCGGCGGCAGGCGCGGCGGCGGAGGCGCTGACGGCGCTCGCCGCCTCGACAGGCGGCCAGTGAGGCGGCCGCCTCAGGATGGTTGGTGCTGGCTAGTCTTGCTGACAGCCGCGCTGACGTCTTGCGGCGGCAGCGCGGGCGGCGGAGGCGCTGACGCGCTTCGCCGCCTCGACATGCGCCATGTGGTGCGGCCGCCTCGGGATGGTGGCTGCTAGTCGCGTGCTGACAGCCGCCGCTGACTCTTGCGGCGGCAGGCGCGGCGGCGGAGGCGCTGACGGCGCTTCGCCGCCTCGACAGGCGGCCCTGTGGGCGGCCGCCGCGGGATGGCTGGCTGCTGGCGCTGCTGACAGCCGCCGCTGACTCTGGCGGCGCAGGGCGCGGCGGCGGAGGCCTGACGGCGCTCGCCGCCTCGACAGGCGGCCATGTGGGCGGCCGCCGCGGATGGCTGCTGCTGGCCCGTGCTGAAAGCCGCCGCTGACCTTAGCGGCGGGACAGTGCGCGGCGGCGGAGGGCGCTGACGGCGCTCGGCCAGGCCATCCGACGGCGGCCATGTGGGCGGCCGCCGCGGGATGGCTGGCTGCTAGGCGAAGTGCTGACAGCCGCCCGCTGACCTCTTTGCGGCATGACTAGTGCCGCGGCGGTCGGAAGGCCGCTGACGGCGCTCGCAGTCCTCGACAGGCGGGCCGCCGTGAGGCGGCCGCCTCGGGATGGTGGCTGCTAGGCCTTGTCCTGAACAGCAGCCGCTGACTGCTTAGCGGGCGACAGGCGCGGCGGCGGAGGCACTGACGGCGCTCGCCGCCTCGACAGGCGGCCATGTGGCGGCCGCCGCGGGATGGCTGCTGCTAGGCGCTTGCATGACAGCCGCCGCTGACTCTTGCGGCGGCAGGCGCGGCGGCGGAGGCGCTGACGGGCGCTCGCCGCCTCGACAGGCGGCCGCGTGGGCGGCCGCCTCGTGATGGTGCTGCTGAGTCTAGTCTGACAGCCGCCGCTGACTCTTGCGGCGACAGGCGCGGCGGCGGAGGCGCTGACGGCGCTCGCCGCCTCGACAGGCGGCCATGTGGGCGGCCGCCGCGGGATGGCTGCTGCTAGCGCTTGCTGACAGCCGCCGCTGACTCTTGCGGCGGCAGGTGCGGCGGCGGAGGCACTGACGGCGTTCGCCGCCTCGACAGGCGGCCGCGTGAGCGGCCGCCTCGGAATGGTGGCTGCTGGCGCTTGCTGACAGCCGCCGCTGACTCTTGCGGCGGCAGGCGCGGCGGCGGAGGCACTGACGGCGCTCGCCGCCTCGACAGGCGGCCATGTGGGCGGCCGCCGCGGGATGGCTGCTGCTAGCGCTTGCTGAAAGCCGCCGCTGACTCTTGCGGCGACAGGCGCGGCGGCGGAGGCGCTGACGGCGCTCGCCGCCTCGACAGGCGGCCATGTGGGCGGCCGCCGCAGGATGGTGGCTGCTAGTCTCGTCTGACAGCCGCCGCTGACTCTTGCGGCGGCAGGCGCGGCGGCGGAGGCGCTGACGGCGCTCGCCGCCTCGACAGGCGCCATGTGGGCGGCCGCCGCGGGAATGGCTGCTGCTGGCGCTTGCTGACAGCCGCCGTGACTCTTGCGGCGGACAGGCGCGGCGGCAGGAGGCGCTGACGGCGCTCGCATCCTCGACAGGCGGCCATGTGGGCGGGCCGCCGCGGGATGGTGGCTGCTGGTCTTGTCTGACAGCCGCCGCTGACTCTTGCGGCGGCAGGCGGCGGCGGCGGAGGCGCTGACGGGCGCTCGCCGCCTCGACAGGCGGCCATGTGGGCGGCCGCCTCGGGATGGTGGCTGCTAGTCTAGTCTGACAGCCGCCGCTGACTCTTAGCGGCGACAGGCGCGGCGGCGGAGGCGCTGACGGCGCTCGCCGCCTCGACAGGCGGCCATGTGGGCGGCCGCCGCGGGATGGCTGGCTGCTAGGCTCTTGTCTGACAGCCGCCGCTGACTCTTGCGGCGGCAGGCGCGGCGGCGGAGGCGCTGACGGCGCTCGCCGCCTCGACAGGCGGCCATGTGGGCGGCCGCCGCGGGATGGCTGCTGCTAGTCTTAGTCTGACAGCCGCCGCTGACTCTTGCGGCGACAGGCGCGGCGGCGGAGGCGCTGACGGCGCTCGCCGCCTCGACAGGCGGCCGCGTGGGCGGCCGCCGCAAGATGGTGGCTGCTAGTCTAGTCTGACAGCCGCCGCTGACTCTTGCGGCGGCAGGCGCGGCGGCGGAGGCGCTGACGGCGCTCGCCGCCTCGACAGGCGGCCATGTGGGCGGCCGCCGCGGGATGGCTGCTGCTGGCGCTTGCTGACAGCCGCCGCTGACTCTTGCGGCGGCAGGCGCGGCGGCGGAGGCGCTGACGGCGCTCGCAGCCTCGACAGGCGGCCATGTGGGCGGCCGCCGCGGGATGGTGGCTGCTAGGCCTTGTCTGACAGCCGCCGCTGACTCTTGCGGCGGACAGGCGCGGCGGCGGAGGCGCTGACGGCGCTCGCCGCCTCGACAGGCGGCCATGTGGGCGGCCGCCGCGGGATGGTGGCTGCTAGCTCTGTCTGACAGCCGCCGCTGACTCTTGCGGCGGCAGGCGCGGCGGCGGAGGCGCTGACGGCGCTCGCCGCCTCGACAGGCGGCCATGTGGGCGGCCGCCGCGGGATGGTGCTGCTAGTCTTGTCTGACAGCCGCCGCTGACTCTTGCGGCGACAGGCGCGGCGGCGGAGGCGCTGACGGCGCTCGCCGCCTCGACAGGCGGCCATGTGGGCGGCCGCCGCGGAATGGTGGCTGCTGGCTCTTGCTTACAGCCGCCGCTGACTCTTGCGGCGGACAGGCGCGGCGGCGGAGGCGCTGACGGCGCTCGCCGCCTCGACAGGCGGCCATGTGGGCGGCCGCCGCGGATGGCTGGCTGCTGGCGCTTGCTGACAGCCGCCGCTGACTCTTGCGGCGGACAGGCGCGGCGGCGGAGGCGCTGACGGCGCTCGCCGCCTCGACAGGCGGCCATGTGGGCGGCCGCCTCGGGATGGTGGCTGCTAGTCTCGTCTGACAGCCGCCGCTGACTCTTGCGGCGGCAGGCGCGGCGGCGGAGGCGCTGACGGCGCTCGCCGCCTCGACAGGCGGCCATGTGGGGCGGCCGCCGCGGGATGGTGGCTGCTGGCGCTTGCTGACAGCCGCCGCTGACTCTTGCGGCGGCAGGCGCGGCGGCGGAGGCGCTGACGGCGCTCGCCGCCTCGACAGGCGGCCATGTGGGCGGCCGCCGCGGGATGGCTGGCTGCTAGTCGCTTGCTGACAGCCGCCGCTGACTCTTGCGGCGGACAGGCGCGGCGGCGGAGGCGCTGACGGCGCTCGCCGCCTCGACAGGCGGCCATGTGGGCGGCCGCCGCGGGATGGTGGCTGCTGGCTCTTGTCTGACAGCCGCCGCTGACTCTTGCGGCGGCAGGCGCGGCGGCGGAGGCGCTGACGGCGCTCGCCGCCTCGACAGGCGGCCATGTGGGCGGCCGCCGCGGGATGGTGGCTGCTAGCTCTTGCTGACAGCCGCCGCTGACTCTTGCGGCGACAGGCGCGGCGGCGGAGGCGCTGACGGCGCTCGCCGCCTCGACAGGCGGCCATGTGGGCGGCCGCCGCGGGATGGCTGGCTGCTGGCGCTTGTCTGACAGCCGCCGCTGACTCTTGCGGCGGCAGGCGCGGCGGCGGAGGCGCTGACGGCGCTCGCCGCCTCGACAGGCGGCCATGTGGGCGGCCGCCTCGGGATGGTGGCTGCTAGGCTCTGTCTGACAGCCGCCGCTGACTCTTGCGGCGGCAGGCGCGGCGGCGGAGGCGCTGACGGCGCTCGCCGCCTCGACAGGCGGCCATGTGGGCGGCCGCCGCGGGATGGTGGCTGCTGGCGCTTGCTGACAGCCGCCGCTGACTCTTGCGGGCGGCAGGCGCGGCGGCGGAGGCGCTGACGGCGCTCGCCGCCTCGACAGGCGGCCATGTGGGCGGCCGCCTCGGGATGGTGGCTGCTAGTGCTTGTCTGACAGCCGCCGCTGACTCTTGCGGCGGACAGGCGCGGCGGCGGAGGCGCTGACGGCGCTCGCCGCCTCGACAGGCGGCCATGTGGGCGGCCGCCGCGGGATGGCTGCTGCTGGCGCTTGCTGACAGCCGCCGCTGACTCTTGCGGCGGCAGGCGCGGCGGCGGAGGCGCTGACGGCGCTCGCCGCCTCGACAGGCGGCCATGTGGGCGGCCGCCTCGGGATGGTGGCTGCTAGTCTTGTCTGACAGCCGCCGCTGACTCTTGCGGCGGCAGGCGCGGCGGCGGAGGCGCTGACGGCGCTCGCCGCCTCGACAGGCGGCCATGTGGGCGGCCGCCGCGGGATGGCTGCTGCTGGCGCTTGCTGACAGCCGCCGCTGACTCTTGCGGCGCAGGCGCGGCGGCGGAGGCGCTGACGGCGCTCGCCGCCTCGACAGGCGGCCATGTGGGCGGCCGCCTCGGGATGGTGGCTGCTAGTCTTGTCTGACAGCCGCCGCTGACTCTTGCGGCGGCAGGCGCGGCGGCGGAGGCGCTGACGGCGCTCGCCGCCTCGACAGGCGGCCATGTGGGCGGCCGCCGCGGGATGGCTGCTGCTAGGCTTGTCTGACAGCCGCCGCTGACTCTTGCGGCGGACAGGCGCGGCGGCGGAGGCGCTGACGGCGCTCGCCGCCTCGACAGGCGGCCATGTGGGCGGCCGCCGCGGATGGCTGGCTGCTGGCGCTTGCTGACAGCCGCCGCTGACTCTTGCGGCGGCAGGCGCGGCGGCGGAGGCGCTGACGGCGCTCGCCGCCTCGACAGGCGGCCATGTGGGCGGCCGCCGCGGGATGGTGGCTGCTGGCTCTTGTCTGACAGCCGCCGCTGACTCTTGCGGCGGACAGGCGCGGCGGCGGAGGCGCTGACGGCGCTCGCCGCCTCGACAGGCGGCCATGTGGGCGGCCGCCGCGGGATGGTGGCTGCTAGTCTCGTCTGACAGCCGCCGCTGACTCTTGCGGCGAACAGGCGCGGCGGCGGAGGCGCTGACGGCGCTCGCCGCCTCGACAGGCGGCCATGTGGGCGGCCGCCTCGGATGGTGGCTGCTAGTCTAGTCTGACAGCCGCCGCTGACTCTTAGCGGCGGACAGGCGCGGCGGCGGAGGCGCTGACGGCGCTCGCCGCCTCGACAGGCGGCCATGTGGGCGGCCGCCGCGGATGGTGGCTGCTGGCTCTTGCTGACAGCCGCCGCTGACTCTTGCGGCGGCAGGCGCGGCGGCGGAGGCGCTGACGGCGCTCGCCGCCTCGACAGGCGGCCATGTGGGCGGCCGCCGCGGGATGGCTGCTGCTGCGCTTGCTGACAGCCGCCGCTGACTCTTGCGGCGGCAGGCGCGGCGGCGGAGGCGCTGACGGCGCTCGCCGCCTCGACAGGCGGCCATGTGGGCGGCCGCCTCGGGATGGTGGCTGCTAGTCTTGTCTGACAGCCGCCGCTGACTCTTGCGGCGGCAGGCGCGGCGGCGGAGGCGCTGACGGCGCTCGCCGCCTCGACAGGCGGCCATGTGGGCGGCCGCCGCGGATGGTGGCTGCTAGTCTAGTCTGACAGCCGCCGCTGACTCTTGCGGCGGCAGGCGCGGCGGCGGAGGCGCTGACGGCGCTCGCCGCCTCGACAGGCGGCCATGTGGGCGGCCGCCGCGGGATGGTGGCTGCTAGTCTTGTCTGACAGCCGCCGCTGACTCTTGCGGCGGACAGGCGCGGCGGCGGAGGCGCTGACGGCGCTCGCCGCCTCGACAGGCGGCCATGTGGGCGGCCGCCGCGGGATGGCTGGCTGCTAGGCGCTTGCTGACAGCCGCCGCTGACTCTTGCGGCGGCAGGCGCGGCGGCGGAGGCGCTGACGGCGCTCGCCGCCTCGACAGGCGGCCATGTGGGCGGCCGCCTCGGGATGGTGGCTGCTGGCGCTTGCTGACAGCCGCCGCTGACTCTTGCGGCGGACAGGCGCGGCGGCGGAGGCGCTGACGGCGCTCGCCGCCTCGACAGGCGGCCATGTGGGCGGCCGCCGCGGGATGGCTGCTGCTGGCGCTTGCTGACAGCCGCCGCTGACTCTTGCGGCGGCAGGCGCGGCGGCGGAGGCGCTGACGGCGCTCGCCGCCTCGACAGGCGGCCATGTGGGCGGCCGCCTCGGGATGGTGGCTGCTGGCGCTTGCTGACAGCCGCCGCTGACTCTTGCGGCGGCAGGCGCGGCGGCGGAGGCGCTGACGGCGCTCGCCGCCTCGACAGGCGGCCATGTGGGCGGCCGCCGCGGGATGGTGGCTGCTAGGCGCTTGCTGACAGCCGCCGCTGACTCTTGCGGCGGCAGGCGCGGCGGCGGAGGCGCTGACGGCGCTCGCCGCCTCGACAGGCGGCCATGTGGGCGGCCGCCGCGGGATGGCTGGCTGCTGGCGCTTGCTGACAGCCGCCGCTGACTCTTGCGGCGGCAGGCGCGGCGGCGGAGGCGCTGACGGCGCTCGCCGCCTCGACAGGCGGCCATGTGGGCGGCCGCCTCGGGATGGTGGCTGCTAGTCTCGTCTGACAGCCGCCGCTGACTCTTGCGGCGGCAGGCGCGGCGGCGGAGGCGCTGACGGCGCTCGCCGCCTCGACAGGCGGCCATGTGGGCGGCCGCCGCGGGATGGCTGCTGCTGGCGCTTGCTGACAGCCGCCGCTGACTCTTGCGGCGGCAGGCGCGGCGGCGGAGGCGTTGACGGCGCTCGCCGCCTCGACAGGCGGCCATGTGGGCGGCCGCCGCGGATGGTGGCTGCTAGGCGCTTGTCTGACAGCCGCCGCTGACTCTTGCGGCGGCAGGCGCGGCGGCGGAGGCGCTGACGGCGCTCGCCGCCTCGACAGGCGGCCATGTGGGCGGCCGCCGCGGATGGTGGCTGCTGGCTCGTGCTGACAGCCGCCGCTGACTCTTGCGGCGGACAGGCGCGGCGGCGGAGGCGCTGACGGCGCTCGCCGCCTCGACAGGCGGCCATGTGGGCGGCCGCCTCGGGATGGTGGCTGCTAGTCTAGTCTGACAGCCGCCGCTGACTCTTGCGGCGGCAGGCGCGGCGGCGGAGGCGCTGACGGCGCTCGCCGCCTCGACAGGCGGCCATGTGGGCGGCCGCCGCGGGATGGTGGCTGCTAGTCGCTTGCTGACAGCCGCCGCTGACTCTTGCGGCGACAGGCGCGGCGGCGGAGGCGCTGACGGCGCTCGCCGCCTCGACAGGCGGCCATGTGGGCGGCCGCCGCGGGATGGCTGCTGCTAGGCGCTTGCTGACAGCCGCCGCTGACTCTTGCGGCGGCAGGCGCGGCGGCGGAGGCGCTGACGGCGCTCGCCGCCTCGACAGGCGGCCATGTGGGCGGCCGCCTCGGATGGTGGCTGCTGAGTCTTGTCTGACAGCCGCCGCTGACTCTTGCGGCGGCAGGCGCGGCGGCGGAGGCGCTGACGGCGCTCGCCGCCTCGACAGGCGGCCATGTGGGCGGCCGCCGCGGGATGGCTGGCTGCTAGGCGCTTGCTGACAGCCGCCGCTGACTCTTGCGGCGGACAGGCGCGGCGGCGGAGGCGCTGACGGCGCTCGCCGCCTCGACAGGCGGCCATGTGGGCGGCCGCCGCGGATGGTGGCTGCTAGTCTAGTCTGACAGCCGCCGCTGACTCTTGCGGCGGCAGGCGCGGCGGCGGAGGCGCTGACGGCGCTCGCCGCCTCGACAGGCGGCCATGTGGGCGGCCGCCGCGGGATGGTGGCTGCTAGGCTCTTGCTGACAGCCGCCGCTGACTCTTGCGGCGACAGGCGCGGCGGCGGAGGCGCTGACGGCGCTCGCCGCCTCGACAGGCGGCCATGTGGGCGGCCGCCGCGGGATGGTGGCTGCTGGCGCTTGCTGACAGCCGCCGCTGACTCTTGCGGCGGCAGGCGCGGCGGCGGAGGCGCTGACGGCGCTCGCCGCCTCGACAGGCGGCCATGTGGGCGGCCGCCGCGGGATGGTGGCTGCTAGTCTTGTCTGACAGCCGCCGCTGACTCTTGCGGCGGCAGGCGCGGCGGCGGAGGCGCTGACGGCGCTCGCCGCCTCGACAGGCGGCCATGTGGGCGGCCGCCGCGGGATGGCTGCTGCTGGCGCTTGCTGACAGCCGCCGCTGACTCTTGCGGCGGCAGGCGCGGCGGCGGAGGCGCTGACGGCGCTCGCCGCCTCGACAGGCGGCCATGTGGGCGGCCGCCTCGGGATGGTGGCTGCTAGTCTTGTCTGACAGCCGCCGCTGACTCTTGCGGCGGACAGGCGCGGCGGCGGAGGCGCTGACGGCGCTCGCCGCCTCGACAGGCGGCCATGTGGGCGGCCGCCGCGGGATGGTGGCTGCTAGTCTAGTCTGACAGCCGCCGCTGACTCTTGCGGCGGCAGGCGCGGCGGCGGAGGCGCTGACGGCGCTCGCCGCCTCGACAGGCGGCCATGTGGGCGGCCGCCGCGGGATGGTGGCTGCTAGGCGCTTGCTGACAGCCGCCGCTGACTCTTGCGGCGGCAGGCGCGGCGGCGGAGGCGCTGACGGCGCTCGCCGCCTCGACAGGCGGCCATGTGGGCGGCCGCCGCGGGATGGTGGCTGCTGGCGCTTGCTGACAGCCGCCGCTGACTCTTGCGGCGGCAGGCGCGGCGGCGGAGGCGCTGACGGCGCTCGCCGCCTCGACAGGCGGCCATGTGGGCGGCCGCCGCGGGATGGTGGCTGCTAGGCGCTTGCTGACAGCCGCCGCTGACTCTTGCGGCGGCAGGCGCGGCGGCGGAGGCGCTGACGGCGCTCGCCGCCTCGACAGGCGGCCATGTGGGCGGCCGCCGCGGGATGGTGGCTGCTAGTCTCGTCTGACAGCCGCCGCTGACTCTTGCGGCGGCAGGCGCGGCGGCGGAGGCGCTGACGGCGCTCGCCGCCTCGACAGGCGGCCATGTGGGCGGCCGCCGCGGGATGGCTGCTGCTGGCGCTTGCTGACAGCCGCCGCTGACTCTTGCGGCGGCAGGCGCGGCGGCGGAGGCGCTGACGGCGCTCGCCGCCTCGACAGGCGGCCATGTGGGCGGCCGCCTCGGGATGGTGGCTGCTAGTCTAGTCTGACAGCCGCCGCTGACTCTTGCGGCGGCAGGCGCGGCGGCGGAGGCGCTGACGGCGCTCGCCGCCTCGACAGGCGGCCATGTGGGCGGCCGCCGCGGATGGTGGCTGCTGGCGCTTGCTGACAGCCGCCGCTGACTCTTGCGGCGGCAGGCGCGGCGGCGGAGGCGCTGACGGCGCTCGCCGCCTCGACAGGCGGCCATGTGGGCGGCCGCCGCGGGATGGCTGCTGCTAGCGCTTGCTGACAGCCGCCGCTGACTCTTGCGGCGGCAGGTGCGGCGGCGGAGGCACTGACGGCGCTCGCCGCCTCGACAGGCGGCCATGTGGGCGGCCGCCGCGGGATGGTGGCTGCTAGTCTCGTCTGACAGCCGCCGCTGACTCTTGCGGCGGCAGGCGCGGCGGCGGAGGCGCTGACGGCGCTCGCCGCCTCGACAGGCGGCCATGTGGGCGGCCGCCGCGGGATGGTGGCTGCTAGGCTCTGTCTGACAGCCGCCGCTGACTCTTGCGGCGACAGGCGCGGCGGCGGAGGCGCTGACGGCGCTCGCCGCCTCGACAGGCGGCCATGTGGGCGGCCGCCGCGGGATGGCTGCTGCTGGCGCTTGCTGACAGCCGCCGCTGACTCTTGCGGCGGCAGGCGCGGCGGCGGAGGCGCTGACGGCGCTCGCCGCCTCGACAGGCGGCCATGTGGGCGGCCGCCGCGGGATGGTGGCTGCTAGTCTAGTCTGACAGCCGCCGCTGACTCTTGCGGCGGCAGGCGCGGCGGCGGAGGCGCTGACGGCGCTCGCCGCCTCGACAGGCGGCCATGTGGGCGGCCGCCGCGGGATGGCTGGCTGCTGGCGCTTGCTGACAGCCGCCGCTGACTCTTGCGGCGGCAGGCGCGGCGGCGGAGGCGCTGACGGCGCTCGCCGCCTCGACAGGCGGCCATGTGGGCGGCCGCCTCGGGATGGTGGCTGCTAGTCTCGTCTGACAGCCGCCGCTGACTCTTGCGGCGGCAGGCGCGGCGGCGGAGGCGCTGACGGCGCTCGCCGCCTCGACAGGCGGCCATGTGGGCGGCCGCCGCGGGATGGCTGGCTGCTAGGCGCTTGCTGACAGCCGCCGCTGACTCTTGCGGCGGCAGGCGCGGCGGCGGAGGCGCTGACGGCGCTCGCCGCCTCGACAGGCGGCCATGTGGGCGGCCGCCGCGGGATGGTGGCTGCTAGTCTTGTCTGACAGCCGCCGCTGACTCTTGCGGCGGCAGGCGCGGCGGCGGAGGCGCTGACGGCGCTCGCCGCCTCGACAGGCGGCCATGTGGGCGGCCGCCGCGGGATGGTGGCTGCTAGTCTAGTCTGACAGCCGCCGCTGACTCTTGCGGCGGCAGGCGCGGCGGCGGAGGCGCTGACGGCGCTCGCCGCCTCGACAGGCGGCCATGTGGGCGGCCGCCTCGGGATGGTGGCTGCTAGTCTCGTCTGACAGCCGCCGCTGACTCTTGCGGCGACAGGCGCGGCGGCGGAGGCGCTGACGGCGCTCGCCGCCTCGACAGGCGGCCATGTGGGCGGCCGCCGCGGGATGGCTGCTGCTGGCGCTTGCTGACAGCCGCCGCTGACTCTTGCGGCGGCAGGCGCGGCGGCGGAGGCGCTGACGGCGCTCGCCGCCTCGACAGGCGGCCATGTGGGCGGCCGCCTCGGGATGGTGGCTGCTAGTCTCGTCTGACAGCCGCCGCTGACTCTTGCGGCGGCAGGCGCGGCGGCGGAGGCGCTGACGGCGCTCGCCGCCTCGACAGGCGGCCATGTGGGCGGCCGCCGCGGGATGGTGGCTGCTAGTCTCGTCTGACAGCCGCCGCTGACTCTTGCGGCGGCAGGCGCGGCGGCGGAGGCGCTGACGGCGCTCGCCGCCTCGACAGGCGGCCATGTGGGCGGCCGCCGCGGGATGGCTGGCTGCTGGCGCTTGCTGACAGCCGCCGCTGACTCTTGCGGCGGCAGGCGCGGCGGCGGAGGCGCTGACGGCGCTCGCCGCCTCGACAGGCGGCCATGTGGGCGGCCGCCGCGGATGGTGGCTGCTAGTCTTGTCTGACAGCCGCCGCTGACTCTTGCGGCGGACAGGCGCGGCGGCGGAGGCGCTGACGGCGCTCGCCGCCTCGACAGGCGGCCATGTGGGCGGCCGCCGCGGGATGGCTGCTGCTGGCGCTTGCTGACAGCCGCCGCTGACTCTTGCGGCGACAGGCGCGGCGGCGGAGGCGCTGACGGCGCTCGCCGCCTCGACAGGCGGCCATGTGGGCGGCCGCCTCGGATGGTGGCTGCTAGTCGCTGTCTGACAGCCGCCGCTGACTCTTGCGGCGGCAGGCGCGGCGGCGGAGGCGCTGACGGCGCTCGCCGCCTCGACAGGCGGCCATGTGGGCGGCCGCCGCGGATGGTGGCTGCTAGGCTCTAGTCTGACAGCCGCCGCTGACTCTTGCGGCGACAGGCGCGGCGGCGGAGGCGCTGACGGCGCTCGCCGCCTCGACAGGCGGCCATGTGGGCGGCCGCCGCGGGATGGTGGCTGCTAGGCTAGTCTGACAGCCGCCGCTGACTCTTGCGGCGGCAGGCGCGGCGGCGGAGGCGCTGACGGCGCTCGCCGCCTCGACAGGCGGCCATGTGGGCGGCCGCCGCAGGGATGGTGGCTGCTAGTCTCTGTCTGACAGCCGCCGCTGACTCTTGCGGCGGCAGGCGCGGCGGCGGAGGCGCTGACGGCGCTCGCCGCCTCGACAGGCGGCCATGTGGGCGGCCGCCGCGGGATGGTGGCTGCTAGTCTCGTCTGACAGCCGCCGCTGACTCTTACGGCGACAGGCGCGGCGGCGGAGGCGCTGACGGCGCTCGCCGCCTCGACAGGCGGCCATGTGGGCGGCCGCCTCGGAATGGTGGCTGCTAGTCTCGTCTGACAGCCGCCGCTGACTCTTGCGGCGACAGGCGCGGCGGCGGAGGCGCTGACGGCGCTCGCCGCCTCGACAGGCGGCCATGTGGGCGGCCGCCGCGGGATGGTGGCTGCTGGCGCTTGCTGACAGCCGCCGCTGACTCTTGCGGCGGCAGGCGCGGCGGCGGAGGCGCTGACGGCGCTCGCCGCCTCGACAGGCGGCCATGTGGGCGGCCGCCTCGGAATGGTGGCTGCTGGCGCTTGCTGACAGCCGCCGCTGACTCTTGCGGCGACAGGCGCGGCGGCGGAGGCGCTGACGGCGCTCGCCGCCTCGACAGGCGGCCATGTGGGCGGCCGCCGCAGGATGGTGGCTGCTAGTCTCGTCTGACAGCCGCCGCTGACTCTTGCGGCGGCAGGCGCGGCGGCGGAGGCGCTGACGGCGCTCGCCGCCTCGACAGGCGGCCATGTGGGCGGCCGCCGCAGGATGGTGGCTGCTAGTCTAGTCTGACAGCCGCCGCTGACTCTTACGGCGACAGGCGCGGCGGCGGAGGCGCTGACGGCGCTCGCCGCCTCGACAGGCGGCCATGTGGGCGGCCGCCTCGGGATGGTGGCTGCTAGGCTCTGTCTGACAGCCGCCGCTGACTCTTGCGGCGACAGGCGCGGCGGCGGAGGCGCTGACGGCGCTCGCCGCCTCGACAGGCGGCCATGTGGGCGGCCGCCGCGGGATGGTGGCTGCTGGCGCTTGCTGACAGCCGCCGCTGACTCTTGCGGCGGCAGGCGCGGCGGCGGAGGCGCTGACGGCGCTCGCCGCCTCGACAGGCGGCCATGTGGGCGGCCGCCGCGGGATGGTGGCTGCTAGGCGCTTGCTGACAGCCGCCGCTGACTCTTGCGGCGGCAGGCGCGGCGGCGGAGGCGCTGACGGCGCTCGCCGCCTCGACAGGCGGCCATGTGGGCGGCCGCCGCGGGATGGTGGCTGCTGGCGCTTGCTGACAGCCGCCGCTGACTCTTGCGGCGGCAGGCGCGGCGGCGGAGGCGCTGACGGCGCTCGCCGCCTCGACAGGCGGCCATGTGGGCGGCCGCCGCGGGATGGTGGCTGCTGGCGCTTGCTGACAGCCGCCGCTGACTCTTGCGGCGACAGGCGCGGCGGCGGAGGCGCTGACGGCGCTCGCCGCCTCGACAGGCGGCCATGTGGGCGGCCGCCTCGGAATGGTGGCTGCTAGTCTTGTCTGACAGCCGCCGCTGACTCTTGCGGCGGCAGGCGCGGCGGCGGAGGCGCTGACGGCGCTCGCCGCCTCGACAGGCGGCCATGTGGGCGGCCGCCGCGGGATGGCTGCTGCTGGCGCTTGCTGACAGCCGCCGCTGACTCTTGCGGCGGCAGGCGCGGCGGCGGAGGCGCTGACGGCGCTCGCCACCTCGACACGCGGCCATGTGGGCGGCCGCCTCGGGATGGTGGCTGCTAGTCTTGTCTGACAGCCGCCGCTGACTGTTGCGGCGACAGGCGCGGCGGCGGAGGCGCTGACGGCGCTCGCCGCCTCGACAGGCGGCCATGTGGGCGGCCGCCGCGGGATGGCTGGCTGCTGGCGCTTGCTGACAGCCGCCGCTGACTCTTGCGGCGACAGGCGCGGCGGCGGAGGCGCTGACGGCGCTCGCCGCCTCGACAGGCGGCCATGTGGGCGGCCGCCGCGGGATGGCTGCTGCTGGCGCTTGCTGACAGCCGCCGCTGACTCTTGCGGCGGCAGGCGCGGCGGCGGAGGCGCTGACGGCGCTCGCCGCCTCGACAGGCGGCCATGTGGGCGGCCGCCTCGGGATGGTGGCTGCTAGGCTCTGTCTGACAGCCGCCGCTGACTCTTGCGGCGACAGGCGCGGCGGCGGAGGCGCTGACGGCGCTCGCCGCCTCGACAGGCGGCCATGTGGGCGGCCGCCGCGGGATGGCTGGCTGCTGGCGCTTGCTGACAGCCGCCGCTGACTCTTGCGGCGGCAGGCGCGGCGGCGGAGGCGCTGACGGCGCTCGCCGCCTCGACAGGCGGCCATGTGGGCGGCCGCCTCGGGATGGTGGCTGCTAGTCTAGTCTGACAGCCGCCGCTGACTCTTGCGGCGACAGGCGCGGCGGCGGAGGCGCTGACGGCGCTCGCCGCCTCGACAGGCGGCCATGTGGGCGGCCGCCGCGGGATGGCTGCTGCTGGCGCTTGCTGACAGCCGCCGCTGACTCTTGCGGCGGCAGGCGCGGCGGCGGAGGCGCTGACGGCGCTCGCCGCCTCGACAGGCGGCCATGTGGGCGGCCGCCTCGGGATGGTGGCTGCTAGTCTTGTCTGACAGCCGCCGCTGACTCTTGCGGCGGCAGGCGCGGCGGCGGAGGCGCTGACGGCGCTCGCCGCCTCGACAGGCGGCCATGTGGGCGGCCGCCGCGGGATGGTGGCTGCTGGCGCTTGCTGACAGCCGCCGCTGACTCTTGCGGCGACAGGCGCGGCGGCGGAGGCGCTGACGGCGCTCGCCGCCTCGACAGGCGGCCATGTGGGCGGCCGCCTCGGGATGGTGGCTGCTAGTCGCTTGCTGACAGCCGCCGCTGACTCTTGCGGCGGCAGGCGCGGCGGCGGAGGCGCTGACGGCGCTCGCCGCCTCGACAGGCGGCCATGTGGGCGGCCGCCGCGGGATGGTGGCTGCTGGCGCTTGCTGACAGCCGCCGCTGACTCTTACGGCGGCAGGCGCGGCGGCGGAGGCGTTGACGGCGCTCGCCGCCTCGACAGGCGGCCGCGTGGGCGGCCGCCTCGGGATGGTGGCTGCTAGTCTCGTCTGACAGCCGCCGCTGACTCTTACGGCGGCAGGCGCGGCGGCGGAGGCGCTGACGGCGCTCGCCGCCTCGACAGGCGGCCATGTGGGCGGCCGCCTCGGGATGGTGGCTGCTAGTCTAGTCTGACAGCCGCCGCTGACTCTTGCGGCGGCAGGCGCGGCGGCGGAGGCGCTGACGGCGCTCGCCGCCTCGACAGGCGGCCATGTGGGCGGCCGCCGCGGGATGGCTGCTGCTGGCGCTTGCTGACAGCCGCCGCTGACTCTTGCGGCGGCAGGCGCGGCGGCGGAGGCGCTGACGGCGCTCGCCGCCTCGACAGGCGGCCATGTGGGCGGCCGCCGCAGGATGGTGGCTGCTAGTCTTGTCTGACAGCCGCCGCTGACTCTTGCGGCGACAGGCGCGGCGGCGGAGGCGCTGACGGCGCTCGCCGCCTCGACAGGCGGCCATGTGGGCGGCCGCCGCGGGATGGCTGCTGCTGGCGCTTGCTGACAGCCGCCGCTGACTCTTGCGGCGGCAGGCGCGGCGGCGGAGGCGCTGACGGCGCTCGCCGCCTCGACAGGCGGCCATGTGGGCGGCCGCCTCGGGATGGTGGCTGCTAGTCTTGTCTGACAGCCGCCGCTGACTCTTGCGGCGGACAGGCGCGGCGGCGGAGGCGCTGACGGCGCTCGCCGCCTCGACAGGCGGCCATGTGGGCGGCCGCCGCGGATGGTGGCTGCTAGTCTTGTCTGACAGCCGCCGCTGACTCTTGCGGCGACAGGCGCGGCGGCGGAGGCGCTGACGGCGCTCGCCGCCTCGACAGGCGGCCATGTGGGCGGCCGCCGCGGGATGGCTGGCTGCTGGCGCTTGCTGACAGCCGCCGCTGACTCTTGCGGCGGCAGGCGCGGCGGCGGAGGCGCTGACGGCGCTCGCCGCCTCGACAGGCGGCCATGTGGGCGGCCGCCGCGGGATGGTGGCTGCTGGCGCTTGCTGACAGCCGCCGCTGACTCTTGCGGCGACAGGCGCGGCGGCGGAGGCGCTGACGGCGCTCGCCGCCTCGACAGGCGGCCATGTGGGCGGCCGCCGCGGGATGGTGGCTGCTGGCGCTTGCTGACAGCCGCCGCTGACTCTTGCGGCGGCAGGCGCGGCGGCGGAGGCGCTGACGGCGCTCGCCGCCTCGACAGGCGGCCATGTGGGCGGCCGCCGCGGATGGTGGCTGCTAGTCTCGTCTGACAGCCGCCGCTGACTCTTGCGGCGGCAGGCGCGGCGGCGGAGGCGCTGACGGCGCTCGCCGCCTCGACAGGCGGCCATGTGGGCGGCCGCCGCGGGATGGCTGCTGCTAGCGCTTGCTGACAGCCGCTGCTGACTCTTGCGGCGGCAGGCGTGGCGGCGGAGGCGCTGACGGCGCTCGCCACCTCGACAGGCGGCCATGTGGGAGGCCGCCTCGGGATGGTGGCTGCTAGTCTTGTCTGACAGCCGCCGCTGACTCTTGCGGCGGCAGGCGCGGCGGCGGAGGCGCTGACGGCGCTCGCCGCCTCGACAGGCGGCCATGTGGGCGGCCGCCTCGGGATGGTGGCTGCTAGTCTAGTCTGACAGCCGCCGCTGACTCTTGCGGCGACAGGCGCGGCGGCGGAGGCGCTGACGGCGCTCGCCGCCTCGACAGGCGGCCATGTGGGCGGCCGCCTCGGAATGGTGGCTGCTAGTCTCGTCTGACAGCCGCCGCTGACTCTTGCGGCGGCAGGCGCGGCGGCGGAGGCACTGACGGCGCTCGCCGCCTCGACAGGCGGCCATGTGGGCGGCCGCCGCGGGATGGTGGCTGCTGGCGCTTGCTGACAGCCGCCGCTGACTCTTACGGCGGCAGGCGCGGCGGCGGAGGCGTTGACGGCGCTCGCCGCCTCGACAGGCGGCCGCGTGGGCGGCCGCCTCGGGATGGTGGCTGCTAGTCTTGCTGACAGCCGCCGCTGACTCTTGCGGCGGCAGGTGCGGCGGCAGAGGCGCTGACGGCGCTCGCCGCCTCGACAGGCGGCCATGCGGGCTGCCGCCGCGGGATGGTGGCTGCTAGGCTCTTGCTGACAGCCGCCGCTGACTCTTGCGGCGGCAGGCGCGGCGGCGGAGGCGCTGACGGCGCTCGCCGCCTCGACAGGCGGCCATGTGGGCGGCCGCCTCGGATGGTGGCTGCTAGTCTCGTCTGACAGCCGCCGCTGACTCTTGCGGCGGCAGGCGCGGCGGCGGAGGCGCTGACGGCGCTCGCCGCCTCGACAGGCGGCCATGTGGGCGGCCGCCTCGGAATGGTGGCTGCTGGCGCTTGCTGACAGCCGCCGCTGACTCTTGCGGCGGCAGGTGCGGCGGCGGAGGCGCTGACGGCGCTCGCCGCCTCGACAGGCGGCCATGTGGGCGGCCGCCGCAGGATGGTGGCTGCTAGTCTTGTCTGACAGCCGCCGCTGACTCTTGCGGCGACAGGCGCGGCGGCGGAGGCGCTGACGGCGCTCGCCGCCTCGACAGGCGGCCATGTGGGCGGCCGCCTCGGGATGGTGGCTGCTAGTCTCTGTCTGACAGCCGCCGCTGACTCTTGCGGCGGCAGGCGCGGCGGCGGAGGCGCTGACGGCGCTCGCCGCCTCGACAGGCGGCCATGTGGGCGGCCGCCGCGGGATGGCTGCTGCTGGCGCTTGCTGACAGCCGCCGCTGACTCTTGCGGCGGCAGGCGCGGCGGCGGAGGCGCTGACGGCGCTCGCCGCCTCGACAGGCGGCCATGTGGGCGGCCGCCTCGGGATGGTGGCTGCTGGCGCTTGCTGACAGCCGCCGCTGACTCTTGCGGCGACAGGCGCGGCGGCGGAGGCGCTGACGGCGCTCGCCGCCTCGACAGGCGGCCATGTGGGCGGCCGCCGCGGGATGGCTGCTGCTGGCGCTTGCTGACAGCCGCCGCTGACTCTTGCGGCGGCAGGCGCGGCGGCGGAGGCGCTGACGGCGCTCGCCGCCTCGACAGGCGGCCATGTGGGCGGCCGCCGCGGGATGGTGGCTGCTAGTCTTGTCTGACAGCCGCCGCTGACTCTTGCGGCGACAGGCGCGGCGGCGGAGGCGCTGACGGCGCTCGCCGCCTCGACAGGCGGCCATGTGGGCGGCCGCCTCGGGATGGTGGCTGCTAGTCTCGTCTGACAGCCGCCGCTGACTCTTGCGGCGGCAGGCGCGGCGGCGGAGGCGCTGACGGCGCTCGCCGCCTCGACAGGCGGCCATGTGGGCGGCCGCCTCGGAATGGTGGCTGCTGGCGCTTGCTGACAGCCGCCGCTGACTCTTGCGGCGACAGGCGCGGCGGCGGAGGCGCTGACGGCGCTCGCCGCCTCGACAGGCGGCCATGTGGGCGGCCGCCGCGGGATGGCTGCTGCTGGCGCTTGCTGACAGCCGCCGCTGACTCTTGCGGCGACAGGCGCGGCGGCGGAGGCGCTGACGGCGCTCGCCGCCTCGACAGGCGGCCATGTGGGCGGCCGCCTCGGAATGGTGGCTGCTAGTCTAGTCTGACAGCCGCCGCTGACTCTTGCGGCGACAGGCGCGGCGGCGGAGGCGCTGACGGCGCTCGCCGCCTCGACAGGCGGCCATGTGGGCGGCCGCCGCGGGATGGCTGCTGCTGGCGCTTGCTTACAGCCGCCGCTGACTCTTGCGGCGGCAGGCGCGGCGGCGGAGGCGCTGACGGCGCTCGCCGCCTCGACAGGCGGCCATGTGGGCGGCCGCCGCAGGATGGTGGCTGCTAGTCTAGTCTGACAGCCGCCGCTGACTCTTGCGGCGACAGGCGCGGCGGCGGAGGCGCTGACGGCGCTCGCCGCCTCGACAGGCGGCCATGTGGGCGGCCGCCTCGGGATGGTGGCTGCTAGTCTCGTCTGACAGCCGCCGCTGACTCTTGCGGCGGCAGGCGCGGCGGCGGAGGCGCTGACGGCGCTCGCCGCCTCGACAGGCGGCCATGTGGGCGGCCGCCGCGGGATGGCTGCTGCTGGCGCTTGCTGACAGCCGCCGCTGACTCTTGCGGCGACAGGCGCGGCGGCGGAGGCGCTGACGGCGCTCGCCGCCTCGACAGGCGGCCATGTGGGCGGCCGCCGCAGGATGGTGGCTGCTAGTCTTGTCTGACAGCCGCCGCTGACTCTTACGGCGACAGGCGCGGCGGCGGAGGCGCTGACGGCGCTCGCCGCCTCGACAGGCGGCCATGTGGGCGGCCGCCGCGGGATGGCTGCTGCTGGCGCTTGCTGACAGCCGCCGCTGACTCTTGCGGCGGCAGGCGCGGCGGCGGAGGCGCTGACGGCGCTCGCCGCCTCGACAGGCGGCCATGTGGGCGGCCGCCGCAGGATGGTGGCTGCTAGTCTAGTCTGACAGCCGCCGCTGACTCTTGCGGCGGACAGGCGCGGCGGCGGAGGCGCTGACGGCGCTCGCCGCCTCGACAGGCGGCCATGTGGGCGGCCGCCGCAGGATGGTGGCTGCTAGTCTCGTCTGACAGCCGCCGCTGACTCTTGCGGCGGCAGGCGCGGCGGCGGAGGCGCTGACGGCGCTCGCCGCCTCGACAGGCGGCCATGTGGGCGGCCGCCGCGGGATGGCTGCTGCTGGCGCTTGCTGACAGCCGCCGCTGACTCTTGCGGCGACAGGCGCGGCGGCGGAGGCGCTGACGGCGCTCGCCGCCTCGACAGGCGGCCATGTGGGCGGCCGCCTCGGGATGGTGGCTGCTGGCGCTTGCTGACAGCCGCCGCTGACTCTTGCGGCGACAGGCGCGGCGGCGGAGGCGCTGACGGCGCTCGCCGCCTCGACAGGCGGCCATGTGGGCGGCCGCCGCGGGATGGCTGCTGCTGGCGCTTGCTGACAGCCGCCGCTGACTCTTGCGGCGACAGGCGCGGCGGCGGAGGCGCTGACGGCGCTCGCCGCCTCGACAGGCGGCCATGTGGGCGGCCGCCTCGGAATGGTGGCTGCTAGTCTAGTCTGACAGCCGCCGCTGACTCTTGCGGCGGCAGGCGCGGCGGCGGAGGCGCTGACGGCGCTCGCCGCCTCGACAGGCGGCCATGTGGGCGGCCGCCGCGGGATGGCTGCTGCTGGCGCTTGCTGACAGCCGCCGCTGACTCTTGCGGCGGCAGGCGCGGCGGCGGAGGCGCTGACGGCGCTCGCCGCCTCGACAGGCGGCCATGTGGGCGGCCGCCTCGGAATGGTGGCTGCTAGTCTAGTCTGACAGCCGCCGCTGACTCTTGCGGCGACAGGCGCGGCGGCGGAGGCGCTGACGGCGCTCGCCGCCTCGACAGGCGGCCATGTGGGCGGCCGCCTCGGGATGGTGGCTGCTAGTCTCGTCTGACAGCCGCCGCTGACTCTTGCGGCGGCAGGCGCGGCGGCGGAGGCGCTGACGGCGCTCGCCGCCTCGACAGGCGGCCATGTGGGCGGCCGCCGCGGGATGGCTGCTGCTGGCGCTTGCTGACAGCCGCCGCTGACTCTTGCGGCGACAGGCGCGGCGGCGGAGGCGCTGACGGCGCTCGCCGCCTCGACAGGCGGCCGCGTGGGCGGCCGCCTCGGGATGGTGGCTGCTAGTCTTGTCTGACAGCCGCCGCTGACTCTTACGGCGACAGGCGCGGCGGCGGAGGCGCTGACGGCGCTCGCCGCCTCGACAGGCGGCCATGTGGGCGGCCGCCGCGGGATGGCTGCTGCTGGCGCTTGCTGACAGCCGCCGCTGACTCTTGCGGCGGCAGGCGCGGCGGCGGAGGCGCTGACGGCGCTCGCCGCCTCGACAGGCGGCCATGTGGGCGGCCGCCGCGGGATGGCTGCTGCTGGCGCTTGCTGACAGCCGCCGCTGACTCTTGCGGCGGCAGGCGCGGCGGCGGAGGCGCTGACGGCGCTCGCCGCCTCGACAGGCGGCCATGTGGGCGGCCGCCGCAGGATGGTGGCTGCTAGTCTAGTCTGACAGCCGCCGCTGACTCTTGCGGCGACAGGCGCGGCGGCGGAGGCGCTGACGGCGCTCGCCGCCTCGACAGGCGGCCATGTGGGCGGCCGCCGCGGGATGGCTGCTGCTGGCGCTTGCTTACAGCCGCCGCTGACTCTTGCGGCGGCAGGCGCGGCGGCGGAGGCGCTGACGGCGCTCGCCGCCTCGACAGGCGGCCATGTGGGCGGCCGCCGCAGGATGGTGGCTGCTAGTCTAGTCTGACAGCCGCCGCTGACTCTTGCGGCGACAGGCGCGGCGGCGGAGGCGCTGACGGCGCTCGCCGCCTCGACAGGCGGCCGCGTGGGCGGCCGCCTCGGGATGGTGGCTGCTAGTCTCGTCTGACAGCCGCCGCTGACTCTTGCGGCGGTAGGCAAGGCGGCGGAGGCGCTGACGGCGCTCGCCGCCTCGACAGGCGGCCATGTGGGCGGCCGCCTCGGAATGGTGGCTGCTGGCGCTTGCTGACAGCCGCCGCTGACTCTTGCGGCGACAGGCGCGGCGGCGGAGGCGCTGACGGCGCTCGCCGCCTCGACAGGCGGCCATGTGGGCGGCCGCCGCGGGATGGCTGCTGCTGGCGCTTGCTGACAGCCGCCGCTGACTCTTGCGGCGACAGGCGCGGCGGCGGAGGCGCTGACGGCGCTCGCCGCCTCGACAGGCGGCCATGTGGGCGGCCGCCTCGGAATGGTGGCTGCTAGTCTAGTCTGACAGCCGCCGCTGACTCTTGCGGCGACAGGCGCGGCGGCGGAGGCGCTGACGGCGCTCGCCGCCTCGACAGGCGGCCATGTGGGCGGCCGCCGCGGGATGGCTGCTGCTGGCGCTTGCTGACAGCCGCCGCTGACTCTTGCGGCGGCAGGCGCGGCGGCGGAGGCGCTGACGGCGCTCGCCGCCTCGACAGGCGGCCATGTGGGCGGCCGCCGCAGGATGGTGGCTGCTAGTCTAGTCTGACAGCCGCCGCTGACTCTTGCGGCGACAGGCGCGGCGGCGGAGGCGCTGACGGCGCTCGCCGCCTCGACAGGCGGCCATGTGGGCGGCCGCCTCGGGATGGTGGCTGCTAGTCTCGTCTGACAGCCGCCGCTGACTCTTGCGGCGGCAGGCGCGGCGGCGGAGGCGCTGACGGCGCTCGCCGCCTCGACAGGCGGCCATGTGGGCGGCCGCCGCGGGATGGCTGGCTGCTGGCGCTTGCTGACAGCCGCCGCTGACTCTTGCGGCGACAGGCGCGGCGGCGGAGGCGCTGACGGCGCTCGCCGCCTCGACAGGCGGCCATGTGGGCGGCCGCCTCGGATGGTGGCTGCTAGTCTCTGTCTGACAGCCGCCGCTGACTCTTGCGGCGACAGGCGCGGCGGCGGAGGCGCTGACGGCGCTCGCCGCCTCGACAGGCGGCCATGTGGGCGGCCGCCGCGGGATGGCTGCTGCTGGCGCTTGCTGACAGCCGCCGCTGACTCTTGCGGCGGCAGGCGCGGCGGCGGAGGCGCTGACGGCGCTCGCCGCCTCGACAGGCGGCCATGTGGGCGGCCGCCGCGGATGGTGGCTGCTGGCGCTTGCTGACAGCCGCCGCTGACTCTTGCGGCGGCAGGCGCGGCGGCGGAGGCGCTGACGGCGCTCGCCGCCTCGACAGGCGGCCATGTGGGCGGCCGCCTGCGGATGGTGGCTGCTGGCGCTTGCTGACAGCCGCCGCTGACTCTTGCGGCGGCAGGCGCGGCGGCGGAGGCGCTGACGGCGCTCGCCGCCTCGACAGGCGGCCATGTGGGCGGCCGCCGCAGGATGGTGGCTGCTAGTCTCGTCTGACAGCCGCCGCTGACTCTTGCGGCGGCAGGCGCGGCGGCGGAGGCGCTGACGGCGCTCGCCGCCTCGACAGGCGGCCATGTGGGCGGCCGCCGCGGGATGGCTGCTGCTGGCGCTTGCTGACAGCCGCCGCTGACTCTTGCGGCGACAGGCGCGGCGGCGGAGGCGCTGACGGCGCTCGCCGCCTCGACAGGCGGCCATGCTGGGCGGCCGCCGCGGATGGTGGCTGCTAGTCTCGTCTGACAGCCGCCGCTGACTCTTGCGGCGGCAGGCGCGGCGGCGGAGGCGCTGACGGCGCTCGCCGCCTCGACAGGCGGCCATGTGGGCGGCCGCCGCAGGATGGTGGCTGCTAGTCTAGTCTGACAGCCGCCGCTGACTCTTACGGCGACAGGCGCGGCGGCGGAGGCGCTGACGGCGCTCGCCGCCTCGACAGGCGGCCATGTGGGCGGCCGCCGCGGGATGGCTGCTGCTGGCGCTTGCTGACAGCCGCCGCTGACTCTTGCGGCGACAGGCGCGGCGGCGGAGGCGCTGACGGCGCTCGCCGCCTCGACAGGCGGCCGCGTGGGCGGCCGCCGCAGGATGGTGGCTGCTAGTTTAGTCTGACAGCCGCCGCTGACTCTTACGGCGACAGGCGCGGCGGCGGAGGCACTGTCGTCGCTCGCCGCCTCGACAGGCGGCCATGTGGGCGGCCGCCGCGGGATGGTGGCTGCTGGCGCTTGCTGACAGCCGCCGCTGACTCTTGCGGCGACAGGCGCGGCGGCGGAGGCGCTGACGGCGCTCGCCGCCTCGACAGGCGGCCATGTGGGCGGCCGCCGCAGGATGGTGGCTGCTAGTCTAGTCTGACAGCCGCCGCTGACTCTTACGGCGGCAGGCGCGGCGGCGGAGGCGCTGACGGCGCTCGCCGCCTCGACAGGCGGCCATGTGGGCGGCCGCCGCGGGATGGCTGCTGCTGGCGCTTGCTGACAGCCGCCGCTGACTCTTGCGGCGACAGGCGCGGCGGCGGAGGCGCTGACGGCGCTCGCCGCCTCGACAGGCGGCCATGTGGGCGGCCGCCTCGGAATGGTGGCTGCTGGCGCTTGCTGACAGCCGCCGCTGACTCTTGCGGCGACAGGCGCGGCGGCGGAGGCGCTGACGGCGCTCGCCGCCTCGACAGGCGGCCATGTGGGCGGCCGCCGCGGGATGGCTGCTGCTGGCGCTTGCTGACAGCCGCCGCTGACTCTTGCGGCGACAGGCGCGGCGGCGGAGGCGCTGACGGCGCTCGCCGCCTTGACAGGCGGCCATGTGGGCGGCCGCCGCAGGATGGTGGCTGCTAGTCTCGTCTGACAGCCGCCGCTGACTCTTGCGGCGGCAGGCGCGGCGGCGGAGGCGCTGACGGCGCTCGCCGCCTCGACAGGCGGCCATGTGGGCGGCCGCCGCAGGATGGTGGCTGCTAGTCTAGTCTGACAGCCGCCGCTGACTCTTACGGCGACAGGCGCGGCGGCGGAGGCGCTGACGGCGCTCGCCGCCTCGACAGGCGGCCATGTGGGCGGCCGCCGCGGGATGGCTGCTGCTGGCGCTTGCTGACAGCCGCCGCTGACTCTTGCGGCGACAGGCGCGGCGGCGGAGGCGCTGACGGCGCTCGCCGCCTTGACAGGCGGCCATGTGGGCGGCCGCCTCGGAATGGTGGCTGCTAGTCTAGTCTGACAGCCGCCGCTGACTCTTACGGCGGCAGGCGCGGCGGCGGAGGCGCTGACGGTGCTCGCCGCCTCGACAGGCGGCCATGTGCGCGGCCGCCTCGGAATGGTGGCTGCTGGCGCTTGCTGACAGCCGCCGCTGACTCTTGCGGCGACAGGCGCGGCGGCGGAGGCGCTGACGGCGCTCGCCGCCTCGACAGGCGGCCGCGTGGGCGGCCGCCGCAGGATGGTGGCTGCTAGTTTAGTCTGACAGCCGCCGCTGACTCTTACGGCGACAGGCGCGGCGGCGGAGGCACTGTCGTCGCTCGCCGCCTCGACAGGCGGCCATGTGGGCGGCAGCCAGCTGGGATCGGATCGTCTTTTGTCGGCTGCTACAGCCGCCGTCTGACTCTTGCGG
>JAEHOD010000300.1:0-26435 GCA_016834595.1 Chlamydomonas schloesseri | reverse complement strand
ACAGCGTCAGCCTGACACCCCCCACTCACCCCCAATTGCTTAAACGACGTGGGCCTGCCACCCGCTGGGGGCCCCAGACCGGCTAGGCTCCCGGCCTGACTCAGCAACAAACCCGGCACCACCAAACCCCGCGCTAGACACTCTGGTAGACACCCTCGCAGGAGAAAACCTCCGCATGCTGGACTCCTGTTCCTGGGGCAACAACTGTGCATCTACGCTACCCTTGCCTCCTGCCGAACAGCACGGTCCCACTAATCCCCGGCAACCCCACGGACTGGGGCCCCCTGATGCACACAATCAGGCAACATAGCCGCCGCCTCCGCCACCTAACAGACGTTCGCACACCTGGCAGCGATGCACTCAGGATGCATATCCTAGGCCTGTACGACGAAACATCTGCGGCAGATCAAACCATCGCCACACCACTGCGCGGAGCTTGCAGACTCTGCCATGCTCACGGTACCAGACAGACCTCATTGCCTTCCAGAGCCTGCTACCTGGAGTCCAACTCCACCTCATAGGACCTGGATATACCGGCTGGCACACGTTCCCCCGAAACGGCACTGCCGGCCCTGCCCACACCACGTACACCTAGCCCAGCGTTCCTCACTCCTGGGCCCTTGCTGGCTTCCCCACCTCCTACGCAGCGACTTACTGCAATCACTATGTAGCCGTCCACCACCCGCACTGGGAGTCAGGCTATGCGCCTCTGACCTGGACACACTGCTGCGCCGGGGTGCCCTCTGGAAGGAGGCCCGGATGTCCCAGAACTCTTTCCCCACAGAGCCCCTCCGCCCATTAGTCGCGCCCCACCACCGCCGCAAAGCAACAGAATGCACCCGTGGCAGCAGCAGACGCGCCACCCCCGCCCCCATCAGGCCGCAAGACCGCAGTTCCAGGGCCCGCAAAGTGCTGGACAGGACGGATGAGCACACTGAAGGACTTATTCAAACGGCAACAGCAGCACCAGCAGCACACACATGAACCCCTGTAACTCCACCCGCTGCTAACCAGACTAAAGCACGCACACTCCACATAACCACGCACAATGTCCGGGGACTGCTCTCGCACACCCTCTCAACTGGGGAGCCGGGGAACCTTAGCTTTACCCTGTGCAACATCGCGTCCTGGGCCGCGGACATTGTGGTCCTAACGGAAACAAAACTGGGCGGACGACATGACCCAGTCAAAAAGGCGTTCGTCAATGAAGGCTACCGGCTATACTGCAGCAGCACGTGCCCCGCAACACTGCCGCACGGGCAGCGCCGGGGTCGCAGTGGCCGTCTCCACACGGTTCAGCAACATGAACAGCGTCAACACATCACACACCCCTCCTTGCCCCTACACGGCTACGTATCGCACGTTCAGATCCGCACGCGGGGCAGCACTCCTCTCACCATCCTGGGCGTCTATGCCCCCGAGGACATGGCCACCCGCAAGGCAATCTACGCGTACTGCCAAGCAACACTGGCACACACAACTGCCTGCGAACAACACCTGATAGTCGCCGGGGACTTCAACGCCGTGGCCCAAGCCGCAGACCGCAGGGCCCCTTGACGCTGCTGACAGGCTACACACCAGCGCTTTCTTTCCCAGACTGGGCTTACACCAACCCGCAGTGCCGGCGTGGTCACCGCGGCTGACTGGTCGTACGAACAAACTCAAAGCGGCACAATCACACACCGGAGCCGCATTGACGACATTCTCCTATGCCCAACAACACGGAGTGCATGCCCAAACACATCAACCTACTCAAGCATTGTTGCAGGCAACTTTGACCACAGGCCCGTCCACGCCAAATTGCCTGCAGACTCGCTACAGCAGCTCTGGGAAGCACAGCAAACCACACCGCCGCCGGCCGCACCAGCGGACAACCCGTGCTGGTCGCGAGTCCAGCTGCCCGTCACGACGAGCAGCTGGCAGCCGCCGCCGCCCGGCTTGAAGACACAATGGTGGAGGCCACGGCCGACTTGCTCTCTGCGACAAAGGCAGCGGGTACAAGTCATTGAGAAAGGCACTGAAGAAACACACAAAAGACCCGGAGGCCTACCCGGCCAACACAATGCACTGGGACCTGGCACACAGCCGTATTCTGCAGGGCCTCGACGTGAATAAGCTCGCGGAACAGCTAGCGGCAGCACTAGATGCCGGCCTGACATGCCTCCTGGATGAATGCACTCTCAAACCCCCCGCACACCGCAAGCACCACCTCGCACGCTCCACGACACGCCACCTCAAACCCATATGGGAGGAGGAGGTGAAACTAAAAACAAAGCTCTCACCAACCTGACAAAGGATGGACCAGCGCCCGATGAGGAGACCGCACATGAACGGCTAGCCTCAGAGGCAAGATCAAGGACTGCCAAACCCGCCACCGCCAACTGGTGGCGGACAGGTCCAAGGCACAGCGGGAAGCCGCAGCCACCGCACTGCAGACGCACCCTCGCGACCAGGACCTGCGCAGGGGCATAAACGCATTTTTCAACAGGCAGCGGGGAACTCGGACTCCCGGCAGTGCGCAACCCCCGAAACCGGGGAGGTGGCCACAGAATCCGCGAGCATCCTAGCCGTCCTCGAAAGTCACTTCAGCAAACTGTCCAAACCCCCCTAACGGCCCACGCACCGGCCACTACCGACTCGAACCTGGGTCGAAACGGGGGTACCCCTTCGAGCAACCCAATGCCACAAGACGCATTCAACCTTGAGCGAAACCGGCATCCCGATGCACACTCCATGCTGCCCAGCATGCTGGACCCCCGCCAACTTCGACCACTGCATCTCTCACCTGTCCCGCAACAAAGCGACAGCCCGGATGGCATCCCGAACGAGCTACTCCGCATCTTGCCCGCCGGCATGAAGCAGGCCCTGCATAACGTGTTGAAAAGTCATGTATGTCAAGTCAGAAATCCCCACTACGTGGGGCTACCTCAGACACCGTCTGCTCCCCAAAACCTGGCGACACCCTGGACGTTAAAAATAAGCGCCCAATCGCACTAGCCAACACGTGCTACAAGCTTTACAACGTCAATGCTCACCTTGGGCATCGGTGAACTCGCGGGGCCGCTGCAGCTGTTCAGTGAGGCCCAGGAGGGGTTTTCGGGCGTACTGCAACACTGAGCGCCAGGTCCTGAACCTGGTGCACGTGCTTGAGGATGCCGCCCTGTACGGGAAAGACGTGTACGCAGTGTACGTGGACTACAGCTCCGCTTCAACACTATTGACCAGGAACCGACTGCTGCAAATCATGTTTGACCTTGGGCTTCCCAATGATTTAATCCGCGCGGTCCGCAACCTGTACCAACACGCAACCACACGCATCCGCACGGAACATGGCTGCACATCGGCCATCCCCGTTGAGCGCGGCACGGTGCAGGGCGACACGCTCTCACCAGTTGCTTTTCATCCTGTTCATGGAGCCACTCGTACGCTGGCTCCACGTGGGCGGGCGCGGCTACCAATACGGCTGCCTCAGTAGTGAAGAAAATTCGCAATACCATTGCAGCGCCGCTGCGTACGCTGACGACCTAGCTGCTCTCACCAACTCGCTTGCCGACCTGCAAACCCAATGCGACAAGATATCAAAATACGCGGACTGGGCAAGCCTGCGTGTGAACCACACCAAGTGTGCCACCACAGCAATCTGGCACAACAAATCCCGGGCGTCCCCCACCCTGGACGGACCGACAGGAAAGGCCACCCTGGCCGCCATGCACCGAGACATGAACAACACGCTGCGCATTGGCACCACTCCCGTCCGTACTTTCCCACCCACAAAGCCGTACAAATACCTGGTCGTGCAGCTTACCTTTGCCCTTGACTGGAAGGCACAGCTCGCACGCACGACCGAAATCGTACGAGAAAAGGGCTTGGCAATCACGACATCCTTGGCCACGCCCGCACAGCGCCTGCGCATGTTACAGCAGTGCGTCCAAACGTCAGTAGCGTACGCGTTTGCCGCCATGCCGTACACAAACAGGACATCGTCGCCCTGGATACCGCCCTAGCTGGCTTTGCCAAGAAGGCGTACGGGCTGCCGCGCAGCTTCCCGACCCGTACCACCCTCCTGCCTATCGAGGAGTACGGACTGGGGCTAGGATCCCTCCTTCCCCTATACGCTCGAGTGGCCCACCGAGCCTTAGTCTTGGCCCTCAACGACACGGGCCGCCTAGGTGCAGTCACGCGCGCCCCTCCTCCCCCGCCAACACAGCATCGCCGGCAACAGCACCGCCCACCACCTGCCCGCAGACCAGGGGTCGGGCCTTCACTACACTGAAACAAATGACCCTTGCAAGAGAACACGGCATCCAACTGTTCTGCAAGGGCGCCCCCCTATCCACCCCCACCTGGTCCATCGTTGAGGCCCTCGACGCCGTAGCCGCGGTCTCCGACACCGCCCCTCTGCCTGTTGAGCACGTGCTCCCGCTCGCCGAGCTGCAACTTGAGCTCAGCCACCTAGTCGACCGGAACACCGGCCGCACACCTGATCACCATCACCTCGAAGGCCCTCGAAAAATGCCTGGGGGCTAACAGGGTACGACACAAACACAAAGTTGCTCTAAACCCGGCTCAGCCTTGCAATCAGTTCGGCCAACAGGGAAGCAGGCAGCGCAGAGAAACACGTGGACCCGAACCCTCTCCCTCCCCCCCAGCGGGCGATCCCAACCCTGGGCGCAGCTCCAGGACCTAACCAACAGACCAGACCCGCTACCACCCAGCATGACCCAGCCAGTCACCCGGGCTCCTTCAGCACGCCGCCCCACACGGCCCCGCACCCCAGGCCACCGACCACGCACCTCCAACCCAAGCCACTATGGGAAGCCCAATCTACCACAACCCCCCAATGAACGCAACTGCGCCTGGTGCCACCCAGGCGCCATCCCCTGGCAACCCTACCCAAAACCCACCAGGCCCGCACCCAATCCCTCCAAAACCCCCCGGGCCCGTGAACGGCCCCGAAGGCGGCAGTCAACCGCCTCCTACCCAACCCCACTGCGCGCCCCCGTCGGACCACTAAGCACGCAGCGCAACGGATTAGGATTGCAGAAAACACACGCACCACCCCCGAAGACCTACTCACCGGTGACAACGCCGCAATGAACTCAGCCCTGCGCCTCACGAATGGAGATGAGAGCCTGGCGGTTGGGACACGTGGGTACGAGACGGCACGCTCAGTATTCAGCGCTCTAAACAAGGACATGCGCAAGCATGCCCAGCTGTGCAAAACGCAGCCCCAGGACCCAGCCCCTCTCATGCAAAGCCCTCGACCGCACCCGCGCACACGCCAGCTAGCCCCTGCCCTCACGGCCCTGCTAAATGCCAACCAACACCCTCCACAACTTAACACGGTCCACACTTACCTCCACGAGAAGGAACAGGCGGCTGCCGCAGCCGCCACCGCTGGCCCCATGGATGTTGACAAGCCTGCATCAGCAGCAGACGACATGGATATCGACACCGCACAGGTGGCACCCACCCACGCGCCCCACCCCAGGCGAGACGGCGCGCGCCTCAACTGGCAGCTTGCCAGGACCCGAGTTGTCAAGGACCTGATTCACCCCCGCACGGACGACTGCACCAACGGTGACGCGCAACTGACCTACGACCTCGACAATGACGGACAGGAACTTGAGTCCGTCCTATATGGCAGCAAGCAACAAAACATGACCGACAAGGACATTGAGAAGAAGCGCAAGGCCGGCGAAGACACATCTGGCTCCCGTGAACAGTACTTTACAGTACAATGGAAAGCCTCAGTCACACCCCCGGGCCTAGTGACTGCGTTTAAACGCATGGGATACAAAACCGTCACGGAGGAACGTTGCTACAAGCATCCATTGCAAAACCGACCCAAAAAACCCCATCCGCCCAGGGCAGACGCCCCGCCAGCCGCGCCCCCCCACATGGAAGTCGAACCCGACGTGCCTCCAGCCCCGGCTCCAGTCCAACCGCCTGCACCGGCTCCAGCCCCACCCGGCGCGCCCAGACCCACAGCACCTTGCGCCCCGCGCGCCGCACTCTTCTCGTCCTGGTCCACACGGCTCCTGTGCCGGGTCACATGGGCAGAGAGCAGCGAAAGGGAGCAAGACCTCAAGAACAACCCCGACTGGGATGACCTGCTGGCCGCCTGCAACGAACGGCTTGCTGCCGGGCCAGACGCCCCCATCCGCCCCACCCGCCCGCCGAGGGACCGGAACCTGACCATGCGCCAGCGACAAGGCAGGCACGACCCGGCTGAGGATGACCTCGCTGCCCGGGCACGCGAAATCCGGGCCACAACCACCATCTGTACCAGCCCCTGCAACCCGTACAAGGACACCACGCCCCCAGGCACCTACATTATCACCACACCCACAACCACAGGCAGGGCTGCACCGACGCAAGCCAACGTCTATGACCCCAACGGCCGGTGGATAGGCACTATCACATACCTTCGCCTGCAAGCGCTGTGGGACCGCTTCCACCGGACCACCGCCCGTGCCCGAGCCTTCGAGGAGGCCGTTGCAGCTCTGCTCCACCGTTACCGCCGCGACCCAGACCAAACCGACCGGAAGGCCGCCCCACAGCACCAAACGTCGCTCCCTGCGAGCACCACCGCGGCCATCATTCGAGCCCTGCACAACATAGGGGAAGGACCGGTGAGTGAGTTGTTTGCCTCCCCCCTAAACGCCACAACAGAAGCAGATGAATACTGGAGCCGTGAAGCAGCGGATTCGGCCTTCGGAGCAAGGCATGACGCCTACAGCATAGCATGGACGGGCCTCCACTACGCCCACCCGCCGGGCACACCTGAGGCTGCACGAAAGGCCCTCCTCTGGGCGCTTGCAGGTGCTGAGACCACGCGCACTTCCCAAGACCCCACCCTGGTCCTTCTCGCACTCCCCAAATGTGCAACCTACCCACACACGCAGTGGCTGTGCCACCCGCTCTGCCAGCAGCTCACCACATGGGTCGGCGGGGAGACCGGCACGCCAGGCACTGCCGGCATGGAGCCCGGCCTTGGAAGCAACGGCACCCTGCAGCGGCAGAGAGGGGTGGTACTGGTGGCTGTCGGGAACCCTGCCGGCCTCGCGGCCCTCTCGGGCGGCTGGAAGGGGCTGCGCGCCACCCTGCTCGAAGGCCCTCTCACGCCTGCCTCCGTGGCAGGGACGCACCTCCGACCTGACACGCCCAGCCCCCGAACGTGCCCGAACATTCCGCTCCACCTCCTTAAACACGCCAAATACCTTACCACGCACCAACCCACCGGCCCAACGACAGCCACTCCGCGCGACGGCCCGCCCAGGTTCAATCGGACGCAATTCCAGCGACCACTGGCACTGGCGCACAGCCCAGATGACATAGTTTGGACCGACGGTTCAGTAATAAAGGTAAGAACTGAAAATGGACAAGAAGCACAGTTCGCTGGCGCCTGTGCCTGGCACAAAGATCGCACTGTCTATGTAAATCCCAATGGTGTGGGCTGCACAAATACGATTACAAGAGCAGAGCTGGCAGCCATCAGGGCCGCCCTGGAAGAATTTGGTGGTGAAGACAAAGTATTCGCGAAAACAACGCTAACCATTGCAAGCGACTCTGCAGCCAGTTTGTACTTAATCAAACGTGCTATCAACGAACCTCGTCGACTACATTTAAGCAAACATCAGGCACTCTTGAAGTCCATCGCCGACTTGCTCCATGCACGAGCGAAGCGAAACGCGAACACTGTTTTCCTCAAAGTCGTCTCCCACACGGGTCTACATGGTAATGAAGAAGCTGATAAAGGGGCTGCCGCTGTGGCGTCCAAAGAAACGCCCGCCGACATGTCCGAACACGCCGACAATAACCCACACGCGTCCCACTGGTGGCCCGCGACCCTCATCACCCGCGAGGACGGAAGCACGGCCCAATACTACGTTTCAGACCTGAACCGGGGCCTGCTCAAGGCCCTGAACCCCGCCTCCCATGGCGGGCACGCCAAATCGACTTTGTACACCACTAAGTGGGCGGAGTCTGCCCAGCACCTGGACACCCGAGCCAGCACAGCCTACATGACCCATGCCGACGCTGGACACAGCCTACGGCGCTTCATCCAGAATGCTCGTCAAGGGGGCATGGTCTGCCCTGCCCGCCTTGCTCTGTACAAACTACGCACCAGCGACACATGCGCACTCTGTGCCCCCTTGCACGCACGAGCTGGCTCCCCCCCGGAGAGGGGTACCGCCGGACACATTGCAGGGCACTGCGCCCACCCCCAGCTGGTGGGGGCACGTATCGCAAAACACAATGCGGCCGTACGTATGATCGCCGAATGCATCCACAGGGGCAGCAGTGGCGGCGGCTACATGCTCATGGATGCAAGCAGCGCCGCGGACCGGCCTGAATACTGTGCGGGCAACTGCCCCCCAAAGTGGATGCTACGCCCCGAGGTCCCCAAAGCCGACCGGGAAAAAATGCGCCCGGACATTCTCTTCATCCCAACCTTGCCACGAACCGCAGTTGGTGCAAATGGGCCGAGTGACCTAAGCCCCAACGCCCGGCGGCAACACAAGGTGTACATCATCGAGGTTGGTTACACCTCCGACCTGCACCACAGCGAGAAGTGTGACCAGAAACAAGCACAGCATAGCCGTCTGGCCGACGCGCTGCGTGCCGCCGGCTGGGAGGTTGTCTACAAGCACGAGCAGATCGTTACGCTGGGGCATGGTGGCACCGTCACAAACACCCTTGAGCCCCTCCTCCGCACCCTCGGTGCCACTTCTCACACCGCGCAATCCTGCTGTACACGCATTCACATGCACAGCGTCGTTAGCCTGCGTACAACGGCACTGCTGTACTACCGGCTCGAGCGTGAGACGGGAGTAGTGACCTCACGCACCACTGGACGCCCGGCCGATGCCGTCACAGGTGGGCCTGCCCCACGTGAGCCCGGTTAAGTCCACTCATGCTGCTCCACGGTGGGGTGAGCGCAACTCACTCCTCCTTAAGAAACGCGGCCTCCTCTGTGAACCGCGTACATATTATTATTATTATTATTAGCCGCCTGCAGCCGGCCCTGGACGCCGTGGTCGACCCGCTGCAGACGGCGTTCATCACCGGACGCTGGATAGGAGACAACGCGCTCTACCACCAAGGCCTCATTGAGTGGCTGCGCCTGGACGTGGATGCTGGTGGCGCGCCCCGTCAGGGTGGTGCGTTGTACTTTTTAGATATCGAGAAAGCCTATGACAGGGTGCACAGGCAGTGGCTGTATGCGGCCGTGGAGGGGCTGGGGCTGGGGCCGCAGATGCTGCGCTGGATCCGCCTGCTCACCGCTGATAGCTCCGCCCGTGTCTGTGTGAATGGCGTGCTGTCTGACGCCTTTCCAGTGCACAACGGCCTTCCGCAGGGCAGCACGCTCTCACCTCCCCTTTGGGTGATCCAACTGCAGCCCCTCACAGCCTATCTGCGCCGCCAGGTCGAGATCGGGGCGCTCCGCACCCCCCTCCTCCCCAACGGCGAGCAAGCTCCACCTGCTGGCCACCATGCTGATGACACGGCACTCACCGTGCGCGACCCAGCCGTGGATGGACCGGTGGCGATGGCGGCCGTGGAGCTCTTCTGCCGCGCCTCTAACGCCCGTGTCCACCCCGCCAAGAGCAAGGCGATTGGCCTGGGCCAGCTGGCTCATCTGACGGGGCCCTGCCCGCACACAGGGGTGCCCTTCACACAGGATGCCGTCATTCATCTGGGCGTGCCACTCTCGTGGGCGTCGGAGGCCGCGGCCAAGACCCTGTATGACAAGCGTTCCAAGGGGATGAGCCACGTGGCGCGCTTGTGGGCTGCCCTGTCCCTCACCCTGGTTGGCCGTGTGCACATTGCGAAGCAGGTGCTGGCCGCGAAGCTCGCCTACCACTTCAGCTTCCTCAACCCGTCGCCAGCACAGCTGAAGGAGCTGACGGCCATCGTGGACCGGTTTGCTGCGCACTCCCTGCATGCAGAGGATGCTAGCCTATGGTCACACGGGAGCGCTGTCCTGCTGCCGAAGCGGGGGACCGCTTGCCTGCCGTACAAGGACGGGGGGGTGAACCACGTCGACCTGCCTGCGTTCTTGACTGCGCTGCAAGCTAAGATGCTGGCCCTGCTTGCCCAGCCAGGTCGGCAGCCCTGGAAGACGCTCACCCGGGCTCTGCTTAACCACGTGCGGCCGGCGGTGGCTAGCAACTGGGCGTGGATCTATGGGGACATGCCCGTGCCGGAGGCTCTGCCCGCCCGCCTGGCTGCCGCCGTGGGCCACCTGCGGCAGGCGGGTGTGGAGCAGCGGCAGCCACCTGCCATCGCCCAGCCGCCACCTACCAACCCACCGGAGTGGCGCGTTAGCTTGGACCAGCTCTGGGTGGTTGACGCCGCGGGTGCCGTGTCCTGCGTCCACTACAGCGGGCGGCTGATGCGGCCCAGCCCAGGTATGGCCCCCCCAGCTGTTAGTGCGTTGTGGCCGCCTGCCTGCGTGCTGCCGACCCGCAAGCCACGGCATCTGTGGACTCTTGATGAGCGTGCAGCTTATGATGCGGCGGCTCCACATGAACGGGGGGCTGCTTGGCCGCGGGTGCCGTCGTTCTTGGCGCCGGAAGCGGAGGTGGTGGCCCACCCTGAGCGCTGCCGGGTGGCGGGGATCAGCCTGGCGGACTACACCGTGCGTGAGGTGCGGCGGGCCGTCACTAGGGCCGACCCCGCAGCACCACCTGCCCCCACGCGCCCGGCAGCCATGCCCAGCCCTGAAGCAGTCGCAGCAGCAGCCGCACAGCCAGGTGGCTCGGCCAGCCCGCCGGCAGCAACATCACGGCTGGCTGAGAAGGAAGCGGAGTGGCAGCGCGCAGCTACCCAGCTGACGGCGTCTCAGGCGCAGCACTTCCGCAACAACCCGGTGGCCCTGGAGCCCTGGCTCCACCGCACTTCGGCTGCGGCACAGCAGCAGAACTTTACTTTACTTTACTTTACTTTACTTTACTTTACTTTACTTGCTTCCTATTTCTGCTATCCCTTTCTCTTGCTCGCAAACAACATCTTACGTCGACTTTTCTTTTCGGGGTCCCTTTTTCCCTGTGTAGCATTCCAATTGCTTTTATTAGCTATACGATGCTTTATTAAATAGGTCGGAGCCTCTATCGCGCGAGGTGTTTGTGGGTCGCGCGGTGCCAGTTGCTACACCCCTTCGCCTTCGGCGCTCGTTTTGGTGCCTGGGTATCTAAAATGGGCTAAATGAATACTACGCTTTCTATTTCTGGCGTCAGTCCTCGGTCGGCGTGAAGTCGGTGACATCCTGCTTGTCGGCATTTTAACATCTTGGCGCGTGCGGCGTCTCGTCAGCCCAGCGTAGGTTTATAATCTACTGCTGGGTAAGGAAGCTATTTTCAGCAGGGCGGACTGGGCTATCGTGCCCTCCCACGGGGTGCCGTTTTGCACTTGGGCGGTTTTGGGTGGGCTGCTGGAGCCTGGTCCTCTCCCCCTGCCCTGCTGCGCCTCGTGCTTCCTGCTGCCGCGGCCTACAGGGCTGCTGGCGTGCTGGTTGCTGTGAGTCATGCAGGTTAGGGGCCGCCAAGGTGGTTGCCCTGGGGTCAGCAGTGGAGGCCTCGTGACAGGCCTTCCCAGGGCACCACCAGCAGCCAGCAGGGGGGGCCAGCCTCCTGCTCTGTCTGCCGGGTCGGGGTGGGGTGGGTGGGTGTGGGACGGGGTGGCGGTAGGTGATTTGGTTCAGGTGGTTTTGGTTTTTCAGGTGGTTTGTCTCAGACTTCTTCTCTCCTCTTCTCTTCTTGCCCTGTCGGGATTTTGGTCTCCAAGACCAGGCTGCTTCGGGTCTCTTTGCCCAGCGGTTGGGGGGCAGTGCGTCTGCTTCCGTTCAATCCTGTAAGGATGAATCCTCAAAAAAAAAGGGTGCAGCCACGGGGTTTTGTCCGTGGGCAGCTCCCTATCATGCAGTCGGCAGCCCAGGGGGTGCCCGCAGCACCGGATGCCGCTGTTCTCACACGCCCCAGCGTGGCTGTGGACAGTGTCAGCCTTCACCAGGCATGGTGGCGGCTCCAGGCGTCGCCTGCTGTGCAGCGGCTGACCATGCGGCCCAGTGGCCGCCGCCTGGTTTCTTACCCAGTTCTCCTGCTGGGCCATGCCACTGGCCTGTCAGATGAGGAGCTCACGTCAGCCAGCCTCCGGGAGCTTGCAGGTGCTGCTGTGTCTGTGGTGGCTTCCAAACTCCAGGCGAGCCAGCAGGGCAAACTACTGCAGGGCCACACCCTGCAGCATATGAATCAGCCATCCCGGGCGTACGTTGGGCTGACATATGATCCTGGGGCTACCAGCGCCTCCAAGGCGGCGTTCTCAGCGGAGCTCTTGCGTGCGTCGCCGCTGGCAGTGCCCTTCCAGGGGCAGAGCGTCTACGTGCCGGTGGACATGCTACCGGTCATCCCTGGTGACTACACTGTCACCGTCCGGATGGTGGGTGGGCCGGGGTGGGCTGCAGTCGTAGGCCGCACAGAGGTGCTGCTGAATGCCGCAGGTATCGCCACTACCTCCGACCCCAACGATCTCAGCAGCGCGTATGTGGTATCGGAGCACCTGGCGCGCTTGGTGGGGCCTAAGGGCCAGCCCCTGGCGCCTACTGGCACTACCAACCACGTCATTGCCTGCGTGCGTGGACCGGCCGGCGATGAGCAGCTGGCGGCTCTCCATGGGGCTCGTGTGGAGCTCCCAGGTGAGGAGGCCATGTTGGTGGAGGTCCGGGGTGCCGCTGCTGGGGGAGGCATGCAGCGGGCTCCAGCCGGCCCAGCACCAGCCATGACAGGGGGCGGGGGGCCCACCGCTGCTGCTGGCAGCACAGGGCAGGTGCAGCAGGCGGCACCTGATGTGGAGATGCAGGAGGCGGCGGCACCGGCTGCCCCTCCGCTGCAGCAGGCTGGGGGGACCACAGCCAACCGTGCTGCTGCAGCCGCTTTGCGTGGTCAGCTGTCACGGCGACAAGGTGGGGCCTTGGGTGGAGGCCAGTCTCAGCCACCGACTACCACTCAGGCTGCCACCGGCGCTTCTGGCAGCATCGAGGGGGTCATTCAGTCCCATGTGGCCTGGCAGGAGCGCCGGCGGCTGGCGCAGCAGCAGCTGCAGCTGCAGCCGCAGCAGCGGCAGCAGCAGCAGCAGCCACAGCAGCTGCAGCAGCAACAGCAGCCGTCACCACTGCCACCACCGTCACCGCCAACGCCACTGCAGCAGCGGCCGCAACTGCCATCTCCGCCATCACAGCAGCAGCGGCCGCTACCTTCGTCGCCGCCGCCACAGCAGCAGCAGCAGCAGCAGCAGCAGCAACAGCTGCAGCAGCCGCACCAGCCGCACCAGCAGCAGCCGCAGCTACCGGTGTCGGTGCCGCAGGAGTCAAAGCGGGGGGCCTCAGCAGGGCCGCAGCGGCAGCACGTGCAGCGGCCAGCCTCCCTGGCGGGTGGGGCCCTTGCTCCGGTAGCTGGGCTGGGGAGTAGCGCTTCTCAGCTGCCCCTGGCCCAGCCCGCCGTGATGTCACCTCCCACTGGTGGGGCCGCGTCAACTGCCCAGCAGCAGGGGGGCAGTGCGTCTGCCTCCGTCCAACTCTGTAAGGAAGAAGTTTCAAAAAAAAAAAACTGCTGGAGGGGACAGCGTTTCGGACTATGGGGCCGTGTGCTTGCCTGAGGACTCCTGCAGTGCGATTGGTGCTGACCTTGTTGCCTCTCAGAACCGCGCTGTGGAAGTGCAGGGGCACGAGCTGGCGGCGTGTGGTGGCGCTCGACTTGGGAGGCGCCTCCTGCAGCACCTGCGGGACCTGGGGCCCGGCACTTCTGGCCTGCCTGTCTGCCTTGTGCCTGCAGGCCGCACCGCAGTCATGCTCCAGCTTTAAGACGAGCTTCCCAACTGGGCACGCCTGCTCTCTGGTCAGCGGGCGGGAGCACCCCTACCGGACGAGGTAGCGCAGCAGCTGGAGGACACAGCAGAACTCGTGCAAGCAGCCTACACGCGCTGGACACTTCAACGGTGCACCCTGCGGCAGTCTCAGCGCGGGCGCGTGGAGCCCAGCACCACCCTCAACGGCACGGGCCGACCGGGCCACCCTCGGCGCAGCGCTAGCAAGGGCAGCTGCATGAGTGTGGACAGCATTCCAAGCAGCGTTGGTGGCGCCAGTGCCCACACCGCCGACATGAGTGTCAGCAGCGGCGGCACTCGCCCTGTGCCGCTGAATCGTGGCCGGGGCCGCTCTGGCCGCAACCGTCACAACCACCACCGCCACGGCTCAGCCGCGGCCGGCGGGGGCCAGTAATGAGACCACGAGGAGCGGCGGCGACCCTTCCGCTGGTGACAGTCAATGTCAATGGCCTGGGATCGCCGCTAAAGGCGCGGGCGCTGTGGTCTTACCTGCAACAAGTGGGTGCTGACTTTACGCTCCTGCAGGAGACTCATGCGGTGGACACCACAGCACTGGAGTCTTGCCTTCGCGCCGGTCGGGGGCCCTGCCTCCAGTGGCGCTACTGCCTGGCGGCCAGCCCCGCGGTGTCGCCCCAATCGTGTGGGGCGGCCATCCTGGCGCACACAAGGCTGGGCCTGCCCGGCTGCGTCCCTCAAGCACCCTCGGCGGATGCTGCTGGCCGTGTGGTATGTTGGGACTGGGATATGGGCCATGTGCGGGTGCGTTTTGTCTGTGTCTACGCGCCCACCGAAGTTGCGGCCAAGCCTGCCTTTTTTGCGGGTCTGCAGTCGCACCTGGCGACGGATAGGGTTCTGATCGTCGGGGGGGACTGGAAGTGCATTACGGACGCCAGCCAAGAGGCTGCCCCCAGCCACTCTAGAGCTGCAGGCGGCTCCCAACTCGCCAGCCTTCTGGCCCAGCACAACCTGGTGGATCCCTGGTCTAGCAAGCGGGCTGGCGCCAAGGGCTACACGCACCCTGCTACTCCCAAGCCTGCCTCTGCGGCACGCCTGGATCGGTGGTATGTCAGTGCTGCTGCCTTGCCGTGGGTCTGCGACATAGCTCGTACGTATGGGGCGCCAGGGGATCACAACGGGGTGCTGCTCACGCTGTCCCTGCCGGACCTGCCGTGTGCTCACCGGGAGCAGTGGCGCTTCCCCACCTACCTGCTGTTCCACCCCAGCCTCCGCCAGGAGCTTACACAGCGCCTGGAGGCGCATGTTGCTGCTCAGCCCATGCCCCCTGCAGGCAGCAGCGCGTGCACACAGCAATGGGAGGCGGACAAGGGCTTCCTGCGGGAGGTCGCCACAGAGCTTCACCGCCAGCACTCTCGGCGGACACACGACGCTCTTCACGATGTGATCCTTACTGCCGAAGTCGCTGCGGCCTTGGCGGATCAGCCGGGTGCTCCGGCTGGGCAGCGCCAGGCTGCAGCCGCCGCCAACTTGGCAGTGCGGGAGGTGCAGGACGCCGCAGCAGCTGCCAGCCACAACGCCCGCTCGGCGCTGATGGAGGAGCATGGTGAGCGGGGCACACGCTGGTTCCATCGGCTGTCGGAGGAGCCAGCCTCGGGAGCCCAGGAGCCCATCACGCACCTGAAGGTGCCGGGGCAGTCGGAGCCAGTGGCGCTCACTGGCCCTGGCACGCGCAGCACCATCTCGGCTGCGGCCACGGCCATGTACAGCAGTGCTAGCCCCACCGGCCTCTTCCGCGTGGAGCCCGTCTGCCAGGCGTCACAACAGCAGCTGTTGGCGGCCGTTCAGCAGAAGGTGCCACTGGACCTTCAGGCGGCTGCGGAGGGGCCTGATGACGGCGCTCTCAGCCCTCTGGAGCTGTTTGCGGCGCTGGGCAGCTCTGCCAACGGTAAAGCCCCGGGCTCGGACGGTTTGCCGTATGAGGTGTACAAGGTGTTCTGGGCGCTGCTGGGTCCGCGCTTGTGCGCCGCTGCCGCCGCCGCCTTTGCCGCTGCTGCAGGCGCAACGGATGGTGCTGAAATTGCGGCAGTGCTGCCGTCTTCGTGGCGGGAGGGCATCATCACCCTCATCGGGGGGCAGCGCGTCTGTCCCTGTTCAACCATGTAAGGATGAATGTAAAAAAAAAAATCTACAAGGGCAAAAGCCTGGACCGCGCGGAGCTGCCGTCCTACCGCCCCATCACACTGCTCAACTGCGATTTCAAGGTGGTGTCCAAGGCCATCAGTAGCCGCCTGCAGCCGGCCCTGGACGCCGTGGTCGACCCGCTGCAGACGGCGTTCATCACCGGACGCTGGATAGGAGACAACGCGCTCTACCACCAAGGCCTCATTGAGTGGCTGCGCCTGGACGTGGATGCTGGTGGCGCGCCCCGTCAGGGTGGTGCGTTGTACTTTTTAGATATCGAGAAAGCCTATGACAGGGTGCACAGGCAGTGGCTGTATGCGGCCGTGGAGGGGCTGGGGCTGGGGCCGCAGATGCTGCGCTGGATCCGCCTGCTCACCGCTGATAGCTCCGCCCGTGTCTGTGTGAATGGCGTGCTGTCTGACGCCTTTCCAGTGCACAACGGCCTTCCGCAGGGCAGCACGCTCTCACCTCCCCTTTGGGTGATCCAACTGCAGCCCCTCACAGCCTATCTGCGCCGCCAGGTCGAGATCGGGGCGCTCCGCACCCCCCTCCTCCCCAACGGCGAGCAAGCTCCACCTGCTGGCCACCATGCTGATGACACGGCTCTCACCGTGCGCGACCCAGCCGTGGATGGACCGGTGGCGATGGCGGCCGTGGAGCTCTTCTGCCGCGCCTCTAACGCCCGTGTCCACCCCGCCAAGAGCAAGGCGATTGGCCTGGGCCAGCTGGCTCATCTGACGGGGCCCTGCCCGCACACAGGGGTGCCCTTCACACAGGATGCCGTCATTCATCTGGGCGTGCCACTCTCGTGGGCGTCGGAGGCCGCGGCCAAGACCCTGTATGACAAGCGTTCCAAGGGGATGAGCCCTGGGCGGCGGTTTTCAAGGCGATGGCGTGGCTTGCCTCCGCTGTGTATCATATAACTGGGTGGCGCTGCAGCGCCGTCCTTCCTCCGCCTTCGTGGACTTCTTACAGCGTTTCAAAAAAAAAAAGCGGGCTGGGCCCTGCTATATAATGAGATTGCTATGTCAGCGCCACATCTGGCCCGCTCTTTTTCTGCATCTGTGTGTGCTTCCTTGCTTCTGATGGGGTGTTGCTTAAGCAACCGACTTGCGGGGGTGGGGTGGGTTTGGGCGGGAAGCGTCCTGCTGTCTGTTGTGAGCGTACCGTGGGTGCGTTCGTGTTTGAAGTGTGGAGGTGCGTCTCTGCCGGTGGTGCTTGCCTTCAGACTTTTGGTGTAGCGGTTGCTTGGCTTAGGTCTGGTGGTGTTTGTGGAAACCCCTACCGGGGGGCGGGGGGGCCAGCCTCCTGCTCTGTCTGCCGGGTCGGGGTGGGGTGGGTGGGTGCGGGATGGGGTGGCGGTAGGTGATTTGGTTCAGGTGGTTTTGGTTTTTCAGGTGGTTTGTCTCAGACTTCTTCTCTTCTCTTCTTGCCCTGTCGGGATTCTGGTCTCCAAGACCAGGCTGCTTCGGGTCTCTTTGCCCAGCGGTTGGGAGGCAGTGCGTCTTTTTTTTTTTTTTTGAGGATTCATCCTTACAGGATTGAACGGAAGCAGACGCACTGCCTCCCAACCGCTGGGCAAAGAGACCCGAAGCAGCCTGGTCTTGGAGACCAGAAACCTGACAGGGCAAGAAGAGAAGAGAAGAAGTCTGAGACAAACCACCTGAAAAACCAAAACCACCTGAACCAAAGCACCTACCGCCACCCCATCCCGCACCCACCCACCCCACCCCGACCCGGCAGACAGAGCAGGAGGCTGGCCCCCCCGCCCCCCGGTAGGGGTTTCCACAAACACCACCAGACCTAAGCCAAGCAACCGCTACACCAAAAGTCTGAAGGCAAGCACCACCGGCAGAGACGCACCTCCACACTTCAAACACGAACGCACCCACGGTAAGCTCACAACAGACAGCAGGACGCTTCCCGCCCAAACCCACCCCACCCCCGCAAGTCGGTTGCTTAAGCAACACCCCATCAGAAGCAAGGAAGCACACACAGATGCAGAAATAGAGCGGGCCAGATGTGGCGCTGACATAGCAATCTCATTATATAGCAGGGCCCAGCCCGCTGTAAGAAGTCCACGAAGGCTGAGGAAGGACGGCGCTGCAGCGCCACCCAGTTATATGATACACAGCGGACGCCATCGCCTTGAAAACCGCCGCCCACAGAAACTAGGGTGCCTGCACGGGCGATGCAAGCGTCAGCCGGATGCGCAGCTGCGGCGACCCACCCTCCGTATCCTCCACTTCACAGAGGGCGCCACCCGCCGTCCAGATAGCCACAAAGCTCTCCAACTTGGCCGCCTTCAGCTGCGCCGTCAGAAGCTGAGTGAGCAGAGCCGACAGGGTGTCAGGGGTTAGCGTGGCGGCAGTGAAACGCAGCTGCATGACCCTGCGCAGCTCGCTGACCACCTCGCGAACCACATGCTCGGACGTCTGCTTGGCCGGCTCCCGGGACCAGTACGCACACCAGAGGGTGTACAGGAACGTGGCCCGCAGTGTGCTCCACAGCAGCGCGCCCGCGCCGCGCGGGCTGGAGGCCCACGCGCCCATGTGGTCCCCAAGCATGAAGGCCGCGTCCGTCACCGGCAGCGGCGCCGCCTGTGGCGCCACGCAGGCCCACAGCTGCTGCAGCCACGCCCGCGCCTGCGCATAAGCCGGGCACTCCAGGAACACGTGCGTCAGGCTGGCCCACGCCTGCGGGCCAGGCGGCCCGCAGGCGGGGTGAGGGCAGTGCGGCCCCAACCCCCCGCGCCCCGTGGCCACCCGTGGCCGAATGCCCTTGCCCGCTCGGTACAACCCGCAGGGCAGGTAAGCATGTTGCAGGCGGTATACCAGCACCTTTGCGGCTCGAGTGGCGTGGCTGTCCCACAAGCGCTGCCACGAGGCGCGCAGCAGCGCCCCATCCGGGGGCGGCGGCCGAGGGGTGCCATCAACGGCAGCTGCGGCTGCCGCTGCCGCCGTGGCCTGCCCCATGCGTCTGCTTCCGTTCAATCCTGTAAGGATGAATCCTCAAAAAAGCCACGTGGCGCGCTTGTGGGCTGCCCTGTCCCTCACCCTGGTTGGCCGTGTGCACATTGCGAAGCAGGTGCTGGCCGCGAAGCTCGCCTACCACTTCAGCTTCCTCAACCCGTCGCCAGCACAGCTGAAGGAGCTGACGGCCATCGTGGACCGGTTTGCTGCGCACTCCCTGCATGCAGAGGATGCTAGCCTATGGTCACACGGGAGCGCTGTCCTGCTGCCGAAGCGGGGGACCGCTTGCCTGCCGTACAAGGACGGGGGGGTGAACCACGTCGACCTGCCTGCGTTCTTGACTGCGCTGCAAGCTAAGATGCTGGCCCTGCTTGCCCAGCCAGGTCGGCAGCCCTGGAAGACGCTCACCCGGGCTCTGCTTAACCACGTGCGGCCGGCGGTGGCTAGCAATTTTCATGACCCGTCTAGCTGAGCTCTGGGCCCGCCAACTGGAGAGCTCTGGACAAGTGTCAAGTTTATCAAGAGGAGCTCTGGGCCCGCCAACTGGAGAGCTCTGGACGAGTTTCAAGTTCATCAAGAGGAGCTCTGGGCCTGGCAACTGGAGAGCTCTGTTGTCTGTCTTTGTTTGTTCTGCTGGGTAGGAGGGCGAGGGGTGCACGTTGCTGCCACCTGTGGTGTTGTGCGGCGCTGCCGCGTGGGGTGTAGAGCGGTTTTTAACCGCTTGGTGTGGAGCGGTGCGGTGTCTAGGTTTGGCCCTTTTAGCAGCCCTGCTGAGGGCTGAGGCGTGTGCAGGTCGTGGGTTCTGTGGCGGTGAGGGGGTAGCCGCGCGGCTTGCTGTGGCCGTGGTCGGGCTCGGCGTTTATGGGCAGTTGGGTAGGCTCTGAGGAGCCATAGGCACCTGCTGCCGCGCCGTTTAGGTGTTGGAGAGGCGGCGCCTGTGCACCTGCCCCCACGCGCCCGGCAGCCATGCCCAGCCCTGAAGCAGTCGCAGCAGCACCCGCACAGCCAGGTGGCTCGGCCAGCCCGCCGGCAGCAACATCACGGCTGGCTGAGAAGGAAGCGGAGTGGCAGCGCGCAGCTACCCAGCTGACGGCGTCTCAGGCGCAACACTTCCGCAACAACCCGGTGGCCCTGGAGCCCTGGCTCCACCGCACTTCGGCTGCGGCACAGCAGCAGAACACGCCAGCCAGGGAACTGCAGGGGTACGGGTCTGCTTCCCAGGCGTCCAGCGAGGGGCAGCGGCGATCATCAAGGCTGCTGGCGCAGGCCGCAGCAGGAGCTGTAGCTACAGGGGCGGGGCCCAGCACTGGCCCGCCCGCGGCTGCCGCTGCGGGGGCCATCCCTGCCGTACCAACCCCGGCAACACCACCACCGGATGCGGGCGCGCTGCACCGCACGTGGCAGCGGCTGTGGGACAGCCACGCCAGTCGGGGAGCCAAGGTGCTGGTCTACCGGCTACAGCATGCCTACCTGCCGTGTGGTTTGTACAGGGCGGGCAAGGGCATCTTTCCACGGGCATCTGCTGCAGGGCGCCGGGGTCTGGGGCCTTATTGCCCTTACCACGCCTGCGGGCCGCCTGGCCCGCGGGCGTGGGCAAGCCTGACGCACGTCTTCCTGGAGTGCCCCGCCTACACACAGGCGCGGACATGGCTGCAGCAGCTGTGGGCCCACATCGCGCCACAGGCGGTGCCTCCGCCGGTCTCCAATGCGGCCTTCATGCTGGGGGACGACATGGGCATCTGGGCTTCAAGCCCACAAGGGGCGGGCGCCCTGCTGTGGAGCACGTTGCGGGCCACGTTCCTGGACGCCATCTGGAGTGCGTACTGGTCTCGTGAGCCGGCCCAGCAGACGTCGGTGTACGTGGTCAGGGAGGTGATCACAGAGCTGCGAAGGGTCATGCAACTGCGGTTCACTGCTGCTACTCTTACACCTGAAACCCTGTCGGCTCTTCCCACTCAGCTGCTCACTGCGCAGTTGAAAGCCGCCAAGCTGGAGCGTTTTGTAGCTATCTGGTCGGCGAGTGGGGCCCTTTGTGAAGTGGATCAAGTGGACGGTGGGTCGCCGCAGCTGCGCCTGAAGCTGACGTTCTCATCACCTGTGCAGGCGCCTTAAGGTGGAGGCGGTACAGGGAGTTTTCAGGGGTGTAGGATTGGAGCTCTGGGCCTGCCAACTGGAGAGCTCTGGACAATTTTCATGACCCGTCTAGCTGAGCTCTGGGCCCGCCAACTGGAGAGCTCTGGACAAGTGTCAAGTTTATCAAGAGGAGCTCTGGGCCCGCCAACTGGAGAGCTCTGGACGAGTTTCAAGTTCATCAAGAGGAGCTCTGGGCCTGGCAACTGGAGAGCTCTGTTGTCTGTCTTTGTTTGTTCTGCTGGGTAGGAGGGCGAGGGGTGCGCGTTGCTGCCACCTGGGGTGTAGAGCGGTTTTTTAACCGCTTGGTGTGGAGCGGTGCGGTGTCTAGGTTTGGCCCTTTTAGCAGCCCTGCTGAGGGCTGAGGCGTGTGCAGGTCGTGGGTTCTGTGGCGGTGAGGGGGTAGCCGCGCGGCTTGCTGTGGCCGTGGTCGGGCTCGGCGTTTATGGGCAGTTGGGTAGGCTCTGAGGAGCCATAGGCACCTGCTGCCGCGCCGTTTAGGTGTTGGAGAGGCGGCGCCTGTGCGTGCGCGCCCTCGGGTTTTTTTCTCTTTCTTTTCTCTTTCCTTTTCCTTTTGGCCCTGTCAGGGTTCTGGTCTTCGGGTCCAGGCTGTGTTGGGGCTACATGCCCAGCAGCAGGGGGGCAGTGCGTCTGCCTCCGTCCAACTCTGTAAGGAAGAAGTTTAAAAAAAAAAAAAAGTTTCAAAAAAAAAAAAAGCAACTGGGCGTGGATCTATGGGGACACGCCCGTGCCGGAGGCTCTGCCCGCCCGCCTGGCTGCCGCCGTGGGCCACCTGCGGCAGGCGGGTGTGGAGCAGCGGCAGCCACCTGCCATCGCCCAGCCGCCACCTACCAACCCACCGGAGTGGCGCGTGAGCTTGGACCAGCTCTGGGTGGTTGACGCCGCGGGTGCCGTGTCCTACGTCCACTACAGCGGGCGGCTGATGCGGCCCAGCCCAGGTATGGCCCCCCCAGCTGTTAGTGCGTTGTGGCCGCCTGCCTGCGTGCTGCCGACACGCAAGCCACGGCATCTGGAAAAAAAAAAAAAAACTGTGGACTCTTGATGAGCGTGCAGCTTATGATGCGGCGGCTCCACATGAACGGGGGGCTGCTTGGCCGCGGGTGCCGTCGTTCTTGGCGCCGGAAGCGGAGGTGGTGGCCCACCCTGAGCGCTGCCGGGTGGCGGGGATCAGCCTGGCGGACTACACCGTGCGTGAGGTGCGGCGGGCCGTCACTAGGGCCGACCCCGCAGCACCACCTGCCCCCACGCGCCCGGCAGCCATGCCCAGCCCTGAAGCAGTCGCAGCAGCACCCGCACAGCCAGGTGGCTCGGCCAGCCCGCCGGCAGCAACATCACGGCTGGCTGAGAAGGAAGCGGAGTGGCAGCGCGCAGCTACCCAGCTGACGGCGTCTCAGGCGCAGCACTTCCGCAACAACCCGGTGGCCCTGGAGCCCTGGCTCCACCGCACTTCGGCTGCGGCACAGCAGCAGAACACGCCAGCCAGGGAACTGCAGGGGTACGGGTCTGCTTCCCAGCCGTCCAGCGAGGGGCAGCGGCGATCATCAAGGCTGCTGGCGCAGGCCGCAGCAGGAGCTGTAGCTACAGGGGCGGGGCCCAGCACTGGCCCGCCCGCGGCTGCCGCTTTTTTTTTTTTGAAACTTCTTCCTTACAGAGTTGGACGGAGGCAGACGCACTGCCCCCCTGCTGCTGGGCATGTAGCCCCAACACAGCCTGGACCCGAAGACCAGAACCCTGACAGGGCCAAAAGGAAAAGGAAAGAAAAAAGAAAGAGAAAAAACCCGAGGGCGCGCACGCACAGGCGCCGCCTCTCCAACACCTAAACGGCGCGGCAGCAGGTGCCTATGGCTCCTCAGAGCCTACCCAACTGCCCATAAACGCCGAGCCCGACCACGGCCACAGCAAGCCGCGCGGCTACCCCCTCACCGCCACAGAACCCACGACCTGCACACGCCTCAGCCCTCAGCAGGGCTGCTAAAAGGGCCAAACCTAGACACCGCACCGCTCCACACCAAGCGGTTAAAAAACCGCTCTACACCCCACGCGGCAGCGCCGCACAACACCACAGGTGGCAGCAACGCGCACCCCTCGCCCTCCTACCCAGCAGAACAAACAAAGACAGACAACAGAGCTCTCCAGTTGCCAGGCCCAGAGCTCCTCTTGATGAACTTGAAACTCGTCCTGCGGGGGCTGCGGGGGCCATCCCTGCCGTACCAACCCCGGCAACACCACCACCGGATGCGGGCGCGCTGCACCGCACGTGGCAGCGGCTGTGGGACAGCCACGCCAGTCGGGGAGCCAAGGTGCTGGTCTACCGGCTACAGCATGCCTACCTGCCGTGTGGTTTGTACAGGGCGGGCAAGGGCATCTTTCCACGGGCATCTGCTGCAGGGCGCCGGGGTCTGGGGCCTTATTGCCCTTACCACGCCTGCGGGCCGCCTGGCCCGCGGGCGTGGGCAAGCCTGACGCACGTCTTCCTGGAGTGCCCCGCCTACACACAGGCGCGGACATGGCTGCAGCAGCTGTGGGCCCACATCGCGCCACAGGCGGTGCCTCCGCCGGTCTCCAATGCGGCCTTCATGCTGGGGGACGACATGGGCATCTGGGCTTCAAGCCCACAAGGGGCGGGCGCCCTGCTGTGGAGCACGTTGCGGGCCACATTCCTGAACGCCATCTGGAGTGCGTACTGGTCTCGTGAGCCGGCCCAGCAGACGTCGGTGTACGTGGTCAGGGAGGTGATCACAGAGCTGCGAAGGGTCATGCAACTGCGGTTCACTGCTGCTACTCTTACACCTGAAACCCTGTCGGCTCTTCCCACTCAGCTGCTCACTGCGCAGTTGAAAGCCGCCAAGCTGGAGCGTTTTGTAGCTTTTTTTTTTTTTTGAAACTTCTTCCTTACAGAGTTGGACGGAGGCAGACGCACTGCCCCCCTGCTGCTGGGCATGTAGCCCCAACACAGCCTGGACCCGAAGACCAGAACCCTGACAGGGCCAAAAGGAAAAGGAAAGAAAAAAGAAAGAGAAAAAACCCGAGGGCGCGCACGCACAGGCGCCGCCTCTCCAACACCTAAACGGCGCGGCAGCAGGTGCCTATGGCTCCTCAGAGCCTACCCAACTGCCCATAAACGCCGAGCCCGACCACGGCCACAGCAAGCCGCGCGGCTACCCCCTCACCGCCACAGAACCCACGACCTGCACACGCCTCAGCCCTCAGCAGGGCTGCTAAAAGGGCCAAACCTAGACACCGCACCGCTCCACACCAAGCGCTTAAAAACCGCTCTACACCCCACGCGGCAGCGCCGCACAACACCACAGGTGGCAGCAACGCGCACCCCTCGCCCTCCTACCCAGCAGAACAAACAAAGACAGACAACAGAGCTCTCCAGTTGCCAGGCCCAGAGCTCCTCTTGATGAACTTGAAACTCGTCCAGAGCTCTCCAGTTGGCGCGCCCAGAGCTCCTCTTGATAAACTTGACACTTGTCCAGAGCTCTCCAGTTGGCGGGCCCAGAGCTCACGTAGACGGGTCGGCGAGTGGGGCCCTTTGTGAAGTGGATCAAGTGGACGGTGGGTCGCCGCAGCTGCGCCTGAAGCTGACGTTCTCATCACCTGTGCAGGTGCCTTAAGGTGGAGGCGGTACAGGGAGTTTTCAGGGGTGTAGGATTGGAGCTCTGGGCCTGCCAACTGGAGAGCTCTGGACAATTTTCATGACCCGTCTAGCTGAGCTCTGGGCCCGCCAACTGGAGAGCTCTGGACAAGTGTCAAGTTTATCAAGAGGAGCTCTGGGCCCGCCAACTGGAGAGCTCTGGACGAGTTTCAAGTTCATCAAGAGGAGCTCTGGGCCTGGCAACTGGAGAGCTCTGTTGTCTGTCTTTGTTTGTTCTGCTGGGTAGGAGGGCGAGGGGTGCGCGTTGCTGCCACCTGTGGTGTTGTGCGGCGCTGCCGCGTGGGGTGTAGAGCGGTTTTTAACCGCTTGGTGTGGAGCGGTGCGGTGTCTAGGTTTGGCCCTTTTAGCAGCCCTGCTGAGGGCTGAGGCGTGTACAGGTCGTGGGTTCTGTGGCGGTGAGGGGGTAGCCGCGCGGCTTGCTGTGGCCGTGGTCGGGCTCGGCGTTTATGGGCAGTTGGGTAGGCTCTGAGGAGCCATAGGCACCTGCTGCCGCGCCGTTTAGGTGTTGGAGAGGCGGCGCCTGTGCGTGCGCGCCCTCAGGTTTTTTCTCTTTATGCTGCCAAGGTTTATAGATGATTTCGGGTGAAAAATGACCCCGGGTCATTTCATCGATGTTTTTTTCCTGCGCGAGACGGGACGTTCAGGAACTACCGTCGAGATGTCTGAGCGACACAGCGGTTCCTGACAGCCGTAACTTCTCAAAAACTGCTGCCCAGCAAAATTAGTGAATGTTCTGTATTGTAGCAATTTTCGAGAGGGAGACACAAGACCTCCGAAATCTTGCAAGACCATTTCCCGGCCGAAAAGCGGTGAAGACAATAAATGGTCGGCCGACATGAAATGTGCTAAAGAAATTATACCACGTTGTTTTTTTTTGGCGTGCTCTGCGGGTCCCTCCTACGCGTTCTTGATCGCGCCATCGCTTCAGAGTTTTGCATGCACCAAAATTTACATGAGTGCCTGCCACTATGATCGTGCTATGTGTGGCATGGCAACGGGTAGGCAGGCTGCGGCGTCCTGCACGTGCACATGCATGCTCGGCAGCTCGGCTCGCCACGCTCGCGGGCCCTCGCCCCGGCATTCCCCTGGGCCAGCCCTCATCCCACTCATGGGCCTGGCCAAGCCGAGAAGCAGCACATTCAGATAGCAAGATCATTCTTTTTTCTTTCCTTTTCCTTTTGGCCCTGTCAGGGTTCTGGTCTTCGGGTCCAGGCTGTGTTGGGGCTACATGCCCAGCAGCAGGGGGGCAGTGCGTCTGCCTCCGTCCAACTCTGTAAGGAAGAAGTATCAAAAACAAAATCCATGCCCACGCCCAAGCCCACGCCACCACCACCACCACCACCACCACCACTGACACTGACACCGACACCCTGCCCCGCCCCACCCTGCCCACGCCAACCGCCCACACCCACGCCACGCCACACCTACTGCCACCACCCCACACCACCGCCACCGCTCACGCCCACAGGCCCACGCCCACCGCCACACCACGCCCACCGCCACCACCCACGCCCACGCCCACACCCACGGCCCCACAGCCACACCCACGCCGCCACACCACCACCACCACCACCACCACCACCACCGCCCCACACACGGCCACCGCCACCACCACTGCCACCGCC
>JAEHOD010000299.1:0-26531 GCA_016834595.1 Chlamydomonas schloesseri | reverse complement strand
GGGGTGGCCTCGGGCGCCGTACTTCCTGGCGCCGGAGGCTGGGGTAGTGGCGCAACCCGGAGCACTATATCTGGTGGCGGGCATCAGCCTGGCGGACTACACAACCGTGCGTGAGGTGCGGGCGGGCCATCACCAGGGCCACCCCGCAGCGCCACCTGCCCCCGTGCGCCCCGCAGCCATGCCGAGCCCAGCAGCAGTAGCAGCATCAGCAGCCGCGCAAGCCAATGGCTCTGGCCAGCCCGCCGACACGTACATCACGGCTGGCTGAGAAGGAAGCAGAGTGGCAGCGTGCAGCTACCCAGCTTGGCGGCGTCACAGGCACAGCACTTCCGCAACAACCCGGTTGGCCCTGGACCCCTGGCTTCACCGCACCTCAGCTGCTGCCGGACAGCAGAGCACGCCGGCGCGCGAGCTACGGTCGTACGCGTCACCCACCCAGCCATGGGTGAGGGGCCGCGGCGTTCAGCGCGGTTGCAGGAGCAGGCGGCGGGCGGCGCAGGGGCCTAGCGTCGGGCAGGCCACGGCGGCGGCGGCAGCCGCAGCTGCCGTTGAGGGAAACCCTCGGCCGCCGCCCCCAGATGGTGCGGCTGCTCTGCGTCGGCTCGTGGCAGCGCTTGTGGGACAGCCACGCCACTCGAGCCGCAAAGGTGCTGGTATATACCGGCTGCAACATGCTTACCTGCCCTGCGGTTGTACCGGGCAGGCAAGGGCATTCGGCCACGGGTGGCCACGGGGCGCGGGGGGTTGGGGCCACACTGCCCTCCCCCGCCTGCGGGCCGCCTGGCCCGCAGGCGTGGGCCAGCCTGACGCACGTGTTCCCTGGAGTGCCCGGCTTATGCGCAGGCACGGGCGTGGCTGCAGCAGCTGTGGGCCTGCGTGGCGCCCCAGGCGGCGCCGCCGCCGGTGACGGACGCGGCCTTCATGCTTGGGGACCACATGGGCCGGTGGGCCTCCAGCCCGCGCGGCGCGGGCGCGCTGCTGTGGAGCACACTGCGGGCCACGTTCCTGTACGCCCTCTGGTGTGCGTACTGGTCCCGTGAGCCGGCCAAGCAGACGTCCGAGCACGTGGTTCGCGAGGTGGTCGGCGAGCTGCGCAGGGTCATGCAGCTGCGTTTCACTGCCGCCACGCTAACCCCTGACACCCTGTCAGCTCTGCCCACTCAGCTTCTCACTGCACAGCTGAAGGCGGCCAAGTTGGAGAGCTTTGTGGCTATCTGGACGGCGGGTGGCGCCCTCTGTGAAGTGGAGGATACGGAGGGTGGGTCGCCGCAGCTGCGCATCCGGCTGACGCTTGCATCGCCCGTGCAGGCACCCTAGTTTCTGTGGGCTGCGGTTTTCAAGGCGAATGTAGCGTGGCTTGCCTACCGCTGTGTAATCATATAACTGGGTGGCGCATGCAGCGCCGTCCGTCCTCGATCCTTCGTGGAACTTCTTAACACAGGGCGGGCGGGCCCTGCATATATTAAATGCAGATTGCTATGTCAGCCGTCCACATCTGGCCCCGCTCTGTTTTCTGCATTCTGTTGTGCTTCACTTGCTTTTGATGGATGGGGATTGCGTAAGCAAAACCGACTTGGCGGGGGTGGGCGTGGGTTTGGGGCAGGAAGCGTCCGGCTGTCTGTTATGGAAGCGTACCGTGGCTGTGCGTTGTGTTTTTTTTTTTTGAGGATTCATCCTTACAGGATTGAACGGAAGCAGACGCACTGCCTCCCAACCGCTGGGCAAAGAGACCCGAAGCAGCCTGGTCTTGGAGACCAGAATCCCGACAGGGCAAGAAGAGAAGAGAAGAAGTCTGAGACAAACCACCTGAAAAACCAAAACCACCTGAACCAAATCACCTACCGCCACCCATCCCGCACCCACCCACCCCACCCCGACCCGGCAGACAGAGCAGGAGGCTGGCCCCCCCGCCCCCCGGTAGGGGTTTCCACAAACACCACCAGACCTAAGCCAAGCAAACCGCTACACCAAAAGCCCGAAGGCAAGCACCACCGGCAGAGACGCACCTCCACACTTCAAACACAAACGCACCCACGGTACGCGCACAACAGACAGCAGGACGCTTCCCGCCCAAACCCACCCCACCCCCGCAAGTCGGTTGCTTAAGCAACACCCCATCAAAGCAAGGAAGCACACACAGATGCAGAACAGAGCGGGCCAGATGTGGCGCTTGGACATAGCAATCTCATTATATAGCAGGGCCCAACCCGCTGTAAGAAGTCCACGAAGGCTTGAGGAAGGACGGCGCTGCAGCGCCACCCAGTTATATGATACACAGCGGAGGCAAGCCACGCCATCGCCTTGAAAACCGCCGCCCACAGAAACTAGGGTGCCTGCACGGGCGATTGCAAGCGTCAGCCGGATGCGCAGCTGCGGCGACCCAACCCTCCGTATCCTCCACTTCACAGAGGGCGCCACCCGCCGTCCAGATAGCCACAAAGCTCTCCAACTTGGCCGCCTTCAGCTGCTGCAGTGCAGAAGCTGAGTGGGCAGAGCCTGACAGGGTGTCAGGGGTTAGCGTGGCGGCAGTGAAACGCAGCTGCATGACCCTGCGCAGCTCGCTGACCACCTCGCGAACCACGTGCTCGGACGTCTGCTTGGCCGGCTCACGGGACCAGTACGCACACCAGAGGGCGTACAGGAACGTGGCCCGCAGTGTGCTCCACAGCAGCGCGCCCGCGCCGCGCGGGCTGGAGGCCCACGCGCCCATGTGGTCCCCAAGCATGAAGGCCGCGTCCGTCACCGGCGGCGGCGCCGCCTGGGCGCCACGCAGGCCCACAGCTGCTGCAGCCACGCCCGTGCCTGCGCATAAGCCGGGCACTCCAGGAACACGTGCGTCAGGCTGGCCCACGCCTGCGGGCCAGGCGGCCCGCAGGCCGGGGTAGAGGGCAGTGCGGCCCCAACCCCCCGCGCCCCGTGGCCACCCGTGGGCCGAATGCCTTGCCCGCTCCGGTACAACCCGCAGGGCAGGTAAGCATGTTGCAGGCCGGTATACCAGCACCTTTGCGGCTCGAGTGGCGTGGCTGTCCCACAAGCGCTGCCACGAGGCCGCGCAGCAGCGCCCCATCTGGGGGCGGCGGCCGAGGGGTTTCCATCAACTGGCAGCTGCGGCTGCCGCCGCCGCCGTGGCCTGCCCCATGCTAGGCCCTGCGCCGCCCGCCGCCTGCTCCTGCAAACCGCGCTGAACGCCGCGGCCCCTCACCCGACAGCTGGGTGGGTGACGCGTACGACCGTAGCTCAGCGCGCCGGCGTGCTCTGCTGTCCGGCAGCAGCCGAGGTGCGGTGGAAGCCAGGGGTCCAGGGCCACCGGGTTGTTGCGGAAGTGCTGCGCCTGAGACGCCGTCCAGCTGGGTAGCTGCACGCTGCCACTCCGCTTCCTTCTCAGCCGAGCCGTGACTGTAGCTGTTCGGCGGGCTGGCCGAGCCACTTGGCTGGGCGGCTGCTGCTGCTACTGCTGCTGGGCTCGGCATGGCTGCCGGGCGCACGGGGGCAGGTGGCGCTGCGGGGTTGGCCCTGGTGATGGCCCGCCGCACCTCACGCACGGTGTAGTCCGCCAGGCGGATGCCCGCCACCCGATAGTGCTCCGGGTGCGCCACTACCCCAGCCTCCGGCGCCAGGAAGTACGGCGCCCGAGGCCACGCCCCCGCCCGCTCCCCTGGCGCCGCTGCATCATAAGCCGCCCGCTCGTCAAAGGTCCACAGGTGCCGCGGCTTGCGGTGCTGCAGCACACAGGCGGGCTGCCACGCCGGGTCAATAGCGGGCGGTGTCACGCCCGGCCCGGGCTGCAAGAGGCGCCCGGTGTAGTGGACGTAGGACACAGCGCCGGTAGCGCTAGCCACCCACAGCTGGTCCTGGCTAACCCGCCACTGCGGTGGGCCTGCCGGCGGCTGCGTGGCTGGCGGCGCCGGACGCAGCTCCACACCCGCGCGCCGCAGGTGCCCAATGGCGGCCGCCAGCCGGGCAGGCAGGGCCTCCGGCGCCAGCGCGTCGCTATAGACCCACGCCCAGTTGGGAGCGGCGTCTGGACGCACGTGGTTGAGCAGCGCCCGGGTGAGCACCTTCCAGGGCTGCCGGCCTGGCTGGGCTAGCAGGGCGAGCATTTTAGCTTGCAGGGCAGCAAGGAACGCAGGCAGGTCGACGTGGTTGACACCCCCATCCTTGCGCGGCAGGCAGGCGGAACTTTACTTTACTTTACTTACTCTCCTCCGTTGCTATTCTCGCGTTCTGCTTTCCTCCCCTGCAACAGTTACACAGTCACTGTCGTTTTCTGGACGCGGTTCGACTTGCTTCCTGTCGTTTTAGGCTTCTTAAGACCTACGATTAATTGGGAAGCACTCAGCGCTTGTGGGTGCGCTCCTTTTTCGTCAGTCAACGTTGCAGCAGTAGCGCGGCGCTTTCTCTCCCGCGCCTTTTCGCCTACGCCGGCTTGATATTTGGTGGTCGACTTCAATATGGATTAGGATTCTGGCGGCTCCGGTGCGTCACCGTGGAGTTGGACATTTCGCTCGTCGGCATCCTCAACACCTCGGCGAGCAGCGTGCTTCAACAGCTTGGAGCCGGTGGCGTATCGACCTCTTGGTTGGTTCTTTGCGCGGGTCTCGGCGCGTGTAGCCTGGCGCGTTGGGTGCAGTGGTCGCGGGTGCCCTTCCGCCCTTTCTGGAGCTTCCCACAGCTGGTTTTGGGGGGCAGCACGCCTTTGTGTCCTTGTTGCCTGGGGCCCCGCCCTTGCCCTGCTCCACCATGCGGCCTTGCTTTGCTGCCCTGTGAGTGGTGCTCTCGGGTAGCTATGCTGTCTTTGGGGGATCCTGGCCGGTTCAGGCCGGTGTCTCAGCGCAGCACCGCGTGCCGTCAGCAGGCATGCAGGCAGCTTCACCAGCCGAGCCATGGGCCCCGGGGGCAGGGCAGCCACCTGGGCCACCCGCCGCCGTGGGCGCCTCCAGTCTGGGTACCGCTGCCAGCTTGACAGCACAGGGCTCCACCGTGCTTGGTGGGCAGCTGCCGCCAGGCGCCGGGGGTGCAGGGGCTGACACACCGCGGGCCCAGGGCCGTGGCCTGCCCACCAGCCCCATTCTCCTAGTGGGTCCAAGCAGAAGGGTTGCCAGCGGGAGTGCAGCTCACGGCAGCGTCGGGTCAGGGGGCTCAACATGGGACGCTATGTCGGGTGCTGGAGTCTCAGCTCCCGGCGCATCCAGCAGCAAGGCCGCCTCTTGCAGGGCCACTCTCTGCACAGCGTGGGGGCAGCCATCCCGGGTTGTTATGCGGAGGGTGACGTTTTGTCCCTGGGGCGGACAGCACCACCGTTGCCAGCTTTACAGCTTGCCTGCTGCGCAACTCGCCCCTGAAGGTGCCATACCTGGGCCAGACTGTCCATGTGCATGCAGATGTGCGGCCAGTCATTCCAGGCACCTACACGGTAGCTGTCAAGATGATTGGCGGGCCCGGCTGGGCCGCTGTTGTGGGGCGCACGGAGGCCGTCCTGCATGCGGCGGGCTACACCACCACGTCCGACCCAGACGACCTCAGCGGTGTCTACGTGGTGTCCGAGCGCTTGGCGCAGATGGTGGGCCCGAAGGGGCAGCCTCTTGCACCTGCTGGTAACGGGCATCACCAACCATGTCATTGCCTGTCTGCGGGGCACAGCCAATGACCCTCTGCTTGCTAAGGCTGCATGGCGCCGTTTTGAGCTGCAAGGCGAGGAGCCCATGCTGGTGGACGTCTGCCAGCAGCAAGGCGGCTGAAACTCCTCCTGGAGGCAGCGGGCGGCGGGGCCGGTGTTGCTGCCCCACAGGGGGCTGTGCGGCGGGGCCCTTGCCCCAGGCAGGGTCCCCACCGCCGCGGGCGGCCTGGGCCGTTCTCCCTCAGTGGCAGGGGTGCCGCTAGCGGCCGCGGCCCGCTGCTGCGCAGGGGCTGGGTGCCGCCGAACCGACGTTGAGATGCAGGAGGCGGGCGGCTTGGGCGGTGTCGCAGGAGCCGCCACTGGTGCAGCGTCCGGGCCGGGAATGGGCAGCCGCACTCCGGCTGTGGTGCTGCCCGCGGCGTCAGCAGCCGCCGCTGGCGTGCCGCTGGGTAGCGCCTCGTCGCCAGTGCAGCCCCAAGCGGGCGTCAAACGGGCGGCGGAGGCCACGCCGCAGGCGGCTGCTTCACGGCAGCCACGTCCTCTGCAGGCGATTCGGGGGGGAGGGGGGAGGGCTCTCAGCCGCCAGCGGGTTCACGGGGGCCGGACGGCTCAGCCCCTGACGTCGTGATGCAGGACGCCACGCGCACTAGTCGGCGTGCCCGTCGGCAAGCTGGGGGCCAGCAGCAGCAGCAGCAGCCCGCCCCTGTGCGGAGGCAGGGCAGCTCGGCGTCTGACATGGATGTGGAGGGCGCCGCCGGGCCTGCCAGCAGTGCCGACCGCGGGCAGGTGGGTGGGCTGCAGCAGCCCACCGGTGCTGCCCCGCCCGCTCCTCGGTTTGATGATCGGGCTGCTGCAGCGGCGGCGCGGGAGCAGGCGGACGCCATGCAGCAGTACCTGGCGCGGAAGGCGGTGCTGGAGCAGCAGCAACGGCAGCGGGTGCAAGAGCTGGCGCAGCAGGCGGCGCAAACATCTCGGGTGCTGGCCGGTAATACGTTCCAGCCCCTGGCGGGTCTGGGTGGCGCGCTCCCGGATGGGGTTGGGGTGCCCGTGGACCAGCCACGCCCTCGGCGGCGGCAGAGCCCGCCTCAGCCACCACCGCCGGCGGGGTTGACGCCGCCCAAGTCCAAGTCAAGGGGCAGCTGGCGGTGGCGCACCTGCAGCAGCAGCCGGCGCCGCCAGGACCACCGCCGCCACTGCTGGAACCGGCGGCTGGCCGCCGGCCTGGGCCACGGCGGCTGGGTGGCGCGGCAGCGGACCCGCCGATGCCGGTGCAGCGGCCAGCGCCGCGGCCCCCGCCGCGCGCTGGCGTCGCTGGCGTGGTCCCGGCAGGGGGCCTTGCCCGCTGTCGCGCCGCCGCCAATGCCGACAGTGTCGCCTCCGCCTCCACCTTCCCTGCCGGCCGGGCGTACCAGTGGTATGGCTGGGGCATCGGGTGGGGGGGCCGCCTGCTGGGGTGCCCACGGCCGTTGGTGGGAGCGGGGGCTTGGGCCCGGGCAGTGAGGCCGAGTACGGGGCGGTGCGCCTGTCCGCTGCCGTCTGCACTGCCATAGGCTCTGACCTTGTTGCCTACCAAGGGCGCCGTACCGCCGTGCAGCCACATGAGCGGCAGGCGCTTGGTAGCCGCGTGCTGGGTGACCGCCTCCTGCAATGCCCTCTGGGAGCTGGGGGCCCCCGCAGGGGACCTGTCGCTTTGCCGTGTGCCTGCAGGTCGCAAGGCAGTCTTGGCGCAGCTTGCGGACGACCTCACCCACTGGTGGAGCCCTGTACTCTGACCAGCCAGCAAGCACCCCCCTACCCCATGATGTGGTGCAGCAGGTGCAGGACGTCGCGCAGCTCGTGCAGGACGCCTACGTGGTGTCAATGAGCCAGCCGCGCCGCCTGCGGCCGCCCCCCGCCTGGGCCTGTGGCGCCCCGGCGTGACCGGCGGCGGGCCGGACCCCTTCCTGCAACGCCCACGCAGCCCCAGCGCGTCCAGTCGCATGAGCCTTGACAGCCGCCCGCGGAGTGTTGGCGGCGCCAGCGCAGGTGCTGCCGCCATGATGCATCAGCAGCGACGGCGCCCCCCCGGCCCGGCGTGGCCGCGGGGCCGCCGACGCGCCAACAACCGCCAACGACAACCGCCAACGCCCCGGCGCCGCCCGCGGCCGGCGGTGGCTTGTAATGCGGCCGCCGGTGGGGGCGGCGAGCCTCAGGCTCCTGACACTTCAATGTCAATGGCCTGGGCTCGCTGCCCAAGGCGCAGGCGCTGATATCGCACCCTGCGCCAGACGCAAGCAGATGTTGTGCGCTGCAGGAGACCCACGCTACGGATACACAGGACGCTGGAGTCCTGCCTCCGTGCCGCGCAGGGGCCGTGCCTCCCGTGGCGCCACCGCCTGTCAGCCAGCCCCGCAGTTGTCGCCCCACTCGTGTGGAGCTGCCATCCTGGCGCGATACTCAGCTGTCGCTGCCAGGCTGCGTCCTACACTCCCCCTCCGCGGATGCTGCGGGCCGGGTGGTATGTTGGGATTGGGATGTGGGCCACCTGCGCCTGCGCCTGGTCTGTGTGTACGCACCTACGAATGGGGCGGACAAGCTGCTTTCTTTGCGGGGCTGCAGTCGCACCTGGCCACAGACCGGGCGCTTGTTGTGGGTGGGGACTGGAACTGTGGTCACTGATGCTAGCCAGGAGGCGGCCCCCAGCCCGTCGCGTGCTGTAGGTGGGCCGCATCTCTCCAGCTTGCTGGCTCAGTTCAACCTGGTGGACCCCTGGGCGAGCAAGCGGGGCAGCGCCAAGGGCTACACGCATCCGGCCACGCCCAAGCCGGCCACACCTGCCCGCCTGGATCGGTGGTATGTCAGTGCTGCCGCCTTGCCGTGGGTGTCTGATGTCGCGCGCACGTTTGGCGCGCCGGGAGATCACCACGGGGTGCTGCTCACCCTGTCCCTGCCGGACTTGCCGAGTGGCGCACCGGGAGCAGTGGCGCTTCCCCACCTACCTGCTGTTTCACCCTGTGCTGTGTGCGGAGCTGAAGCAGCAGCGCTGGAAGCGCACGTTGCCGCTCATCCCGCCACCAGTGCAGGTGCTGACGCAACCGTGATGTGGGAGGCGGACAAGGGCTTCTTGCGTGAGGCCGCCACCGACATCCATCGCCGGCACGCTCGGCAGGCACGGGATGGGCTTCATGACGTTGTGCTGGCTGCCGACCTGGCCGCCACCTTGGCAGACCAGCCCGGCGCCAGTGCGGCGCAGCGTCAAGCCGCGGCCATGGCCAACCTGGCGGTGCGTGAACAACAGGCGGCCTCCGCGGCCGCCAGCCACAATGCCCGGGCCGCCCTGATGGAGGAGCATGGGGAGCGCGCGGCACCAGCTTGGTTCCATCGGCAGGCTGACGAGCCCACTGCCGGCGCTCAGGAGCCCATCACGCACCTGAAGGTGCCGGGCCAGCCGGCGCCTGTGGCGCTCACGGGGCCCAACACGCGGAGCACCATCTCTGCCGCAGCCACGGCCATGTACAGCAGCACCAGCGCCACCGGCCTCTTCCGTGTGCAACCCGTCTGCTCTGACGCGCAGCAGCAGCTCCTGGCCGCCATTGACCGCAAGGTTCCCGCAGACCTGCAGGCTTTTTTTTTTTGATACTTCTTCCCGTCGGCAAACCCTAAGGCTGCCGCGGAGGGATCTGATGACGATGACGGCGCCCTCAGTGCTACCGAACTCATGGCAGCGCTGGCCAGCTCCGCCAACGGTAAAGCGCCTGGGTCGGACGGGGTGCCGTACGAGGTGTACAAGGTGTTCTGGGCGCTGCTGGGTCCGCGCTTGTGCGCCGCTGCCGCCGCCGCCTTTGCCGCTGCTGCAGACGCCCAAGATGGGGGCGAGATGGCGGCGGTGCTGCCGACGTCCTGGCGCGAGGGCATCATCACCCTCATCTACAAGGGCAAAAGCCTGGACCGCACCGAGCTGGCGTCCTACCGGCCCATCACGCTGCTCAACTGCGACTTCAAGATGGTGTCCAAGGCCATTAGCAACCGCCTGCAGCCCGCACTGGATGCCGTTGTGGACGAGCTGCAGACTGCGTTCATCACCGGCCGCTGGATTGGCGACAACGCGCTGTACCACCAAGCCCTCATCGAGTGGATGCGTCTGGACGTGGACGCTGACGGCGCGCCGCGCCAGGGTGGTGCGCTGTACTTCCTGGACATTGAGAAAGCGTATGACCGGGTGCATCACCAGTGGCTGTATGCGTCTGCGGAGGGCCTGGGGTTTGGGCCACGCATGCTGCGCTGGATCCGCTTGCTGACTGCTAACGGCTCTGCCCGCGTGTGTGTGAACGGCATGCTCTCAGACCCCTTCCCAGTGCTGAACGGCTTGCCGCAGGGCAGCACAGCGTCACCGCCGCTGTGGGTCATCCAGCTGCAGCCGCTGACGTCCTACCTGCGGCGGCAGGTGGAGCAAGGCGCGCTTCACACGCCCCTCCTTCCTGACGGCACGCCGGCGCCGCCCGCCGGCCACCATGCCGATGACACGACGCTTACGGCGCGCGACCCCGCTGTGGATGGGCCTAAGCTGATGGCGGCGGTGCAGCTGTTTCTGCCGTGCTTCCAACGCCCGCGTTCACCCAGCCAAGAGCCGGGCCATTGGCCTGGGCAGGTTTGCGCATCTCACGGGCACGTGTCCGCACACGGGGGTGCCTTTTGTCACGGACGCCGTCACGCATCTGGGTGTGCCGCTGTCTTGGGACTCTGAGGGCGCTGCCGTGGCCCTGTACGACAAACGCTCCCGCAGCATGGCCTACGTGGCGCGCCTGTGGGCAGCTCTGTCGCTCACCCTCGTTGGCCGTGTGCACATTGCGAAGCAGGTGCTGGCCGCGAAGCTCGCCTACCACTTCAGCTTCCTCAACCCGGCGCCAGCACAGCTGAAGGAGCTGACGGACGTCGTCGACCGGTTTGCAGCACGCTCCCTGCATGCTGAGGATGCTAGCCTGGTGTCTCATGGGAACCCGCTGCTCTTGCCTTTTTTTTTTTTTGAGGATTCATCCTTACAGGATTGAACGGAAGCAGACGCACTGCCTCCCAACCGCTGGGCAAAGAGACCCGAAGCAGCCTGGTCTTGGAGACCAGAATCCCGACAGGGCAAGAAGAGAAGAGAAGAAGTCTGAGACAAACCACCTGAAAAACCAAAACCACCTGAACCAAATCACCTACCGCCACCCCATCCCGCACCCACCCACCCCACCCCGACCCGGCAGACAGAGCAGGAGGCTGGCCCCCCCGCCCCCCGGTAGGGGTTTCCACAAACACCACCAGACCTAAGCCAAGCAAACCGCTACACCAAAAGCCCGAAGGCAAGCACCACCGGCAGAGACGCACCTCCACACTTCAAACACAAACGCACCCACGGTACGCTCATAACAGACAGCAGGACGCTTCCCGCCCAAACCCACCCCACCCCCGCAAGTCGGTTGCTTAAGCAACACCCCATCAAAAGCAAGGAAGCACACACAGGAGCAGAAACAGAGCGGGCCAGATGTGGCGCTGACATAGCAAACTCATAATATAGCAGGGCCCAGCCCGCTGTAAGAAGTCCACGAAGGCTGAGGAAGGACGGCGCTGCAGCGCCACCCAGTTATATGATACACAGCGGAGGGAGGTTGCCTGCCTGCCGCGCAAGGATGGGGGTGTCAACCACGTCGACCTGCCTGCGTTCCTGGCTGCCCTGCAAGCTAAAATGCTCGCCCTGCTAGCCCAGCCAGGCCGGCAGCCCTGGAAGGTGCTCACCCGGGCGCTGCTCAACCACGTGCGTCCAGACGCCGCTTCCAACTGGGCGTGGGTCTATAGCGACGCGCTGGCGCCGGAGGCCCTGCCTGCCCGGCTGGCGGCCGCCATTGGGCACCTGCGGCGCGCGGGTGTGGAGCTGCGTCCGGCGCCGCCAGCCACGCAGCCGTCGGCAGGCCCACCGCAGTGGCGGGTTAGCCAGGACCAGCTGTGGGTGGCTAGCGCTGCCGGCGCTGTGTCCTACGTCCACTACACCGGGCGCCTCTTGCAGCCCGGGCCGGGCGTGGCACCGCCAGCTGTTGACCCGGAAGAAGAGGAAGAAGTATCAAAAAAAAAAACCCGGCGTGGCAGCCCGCGTGTGTGCTGCAGCACCGCAAGCCGCGGCACCTGTGGACCTTTGACGAGCGGGCGGCTTATGATGCAGCGGCGCCAGGGGAGCGGGCGGGAGCGTGGCCGCGGGCGCCGTACTTCCTGGCGCCGGAGGCTGGGGTAGTGGCGCACCCGGAGCACTATCGGGTAGCGGGCATCAGCCTGGCGGACTACACCGTGCGTGAGGTGCGGCGGGCCATCACCAGGGCCAACCCCGCAGCGCCACCTGCCCCCGTGCGCCCGGCAGCCATGCCGAGCCCAGCAGCAGTCGCAGCAGCAGCCGCACAGCCAAGTGGCTCTGCCAGCCCGCCGACAGCAACATCACGGCTCGCTGAGAAGGAAGCGGAGTGGCAGCGCGCAGCTACCCAGCTGGCGGCGTCGCAGGCACAGCACTTCCGCAGCAACCCAGTGGCCCTGGACCCCTGGCTCCACCGCACCTCAGCTGCTGCCGGACAGCAGAGCACGCCAGCGCGCGAGCTACGGTCATACGCGTCACCCACCCAGCCGTCGGGTGAGGGGCCGCGGCGTTCAGCGCGGTTGCAGGAGCAGGCGGCGGGCGGCGCAGGGTCTAGCATGGGGCAGGCCACGGCGGCGGCGGCAGCCGCCGCTGCCGTTGAGGGCACCCCTCGGCCGCCGCCCCCGGATGGGGCGCTGCTGCGCGGCTTGTGGCAGCGCTTGTGGGACAGCCACGCCACTCGAGGCGCAAAGGTGCTGGTATACCGGCTGCAACATGCTTACCTGCCCTGCGGGTTGTACCGGGCAGGCAAGGGCATTCGGCCACGGGTGGCCACGGGGCGCGGGGGGTTGGGGCCGCACTGCCCTCACCCCGCCTGCGGGCCGCCTGGCCCGCAGGCGTGGGCCAGCCTGACGCACGTGTTCCTGGAGTGCCCGGCTTATGCGCAGGCACGGGCGTGGCTGCAGCAGCTGTGGGCCTGCGTGGCGCCCCAGGCGGCGCCGCCGCCGGTGACGGACGCGGCCTTCATGCTTGGGGACCACATGGGCGCGTGGGCCTCCAGCCCGCGCGGCGCGGGCGCGCTGCTGTGGAGCACACTGCGGGCCACGTTCCTGTACGCCCTCTGGTGTGCGTACTGGTCCCGTGAGCCGGCCAAGCAGACGTCCGAGCACGTGGTTCGCGAGGTGGTCAGCGAGCTGCGCAGGGTCATGCAGCTGCGTTTCACTGCCGCCACGCTAACCCCTGACACCCTGTCGGCTCTGCCCACTCAGCTTCTGACGGCGCAGCTGAAGGCGGCCAAGTTGGAGAGCTTTGTGGCTATCTGGACGGCGGGTGGCGCCCTCTGTGAAGTGGAGGATACGGAGGGTGGGTCGCCGCAGCTGCGCATCCGGCTGACGCTTGCATCGCCCGTGCAGGCACCCTAGCTTCTGTGGGCGGCGGTTTTCAAGGCGATGGCGTGGCTTGCCTCCGCTGTGTATCATATAACTGGGTGGCGCTGCAGCGCCGTCCTTCCTCAGCCTTCGTGGACTTCTTACAGCGGGCTGGGCCCTGCTATTAATGAGTTTGCTATGTCAGCGCCACATCTGGCCCGCTCTGCTTCTGCATCTGTGTGTGCTTCCTTGCTTCTGATGGGGTGTTGCTTAAGCAACCGACCTTGCGGGGGTGGGGAGGGTTTGGGCGGGAAGCGTCCTGCTGTCTGTTGTGTGCATACCGTTGGGTACGTTTGTGTTTGAAGTGTGGAGGTGCGTCTCTGCCGATGGTGCTTGCCCTCTGGCTTTTGGTGTAGCGGTTATATGTAGAGGTCATTAGTGCAACCGCCCCCCAAATACATAATAATTGTTGGATACCACTGTCCTTGTACCAAAAAGCTGAACGAGCAGTTTGAATTTGAAGTTAGGGTCACCCTCGAAGTTGCCCCAAGCAAATGCTAATGCAACCTCTAGGTCAGCCTAAAGCCGAGGCAACTGGCGGGGAACCTGAGAGCGAGTCCTATCGTTGCGGGACATCAATTGCGGTGTCCTGGGCGAGAAGTGAAAGCTCTCAGGCGAACCCCAGTCGCAAGGCCCGCCTTCAGAACAAACGACTCGAGCTTGATGGAAAAGACGGGCACAACAGGAAGAGGAGACGAACCTCTGGACGCATGCTGAAGTGCCTTCCCCTCCTCCTGCTCGCGATCACGCTAAACGACTACATGGCCACCCATGCCTACACCAAAACTCCTTCGCTGCCCATAAAGCCGCGAAACGCAACAAACAACGAGGGCATGGCGCCAACAGGGCCCCCTGAGGCCCAGGAAAATCACACCGAAAGGCTTATCCTCTTGAATAACACATGCAATCTAAGCACGCTGAACGCCAGAAACCAGGGAGTCGTTGAGGCCGCGGCCGATCCCGCTACCCCAAGCTATACTCAAAAACCAAGCAACTCGTCAGCTTTTTTCAGGTGGTTTGTCTCAGACTTCTTCTCTTCTCTTCTTGCCCTGTCGGGATTCTGGTCTCCAAGACCAGGCTGCTTCGGGTCTCTTTGCCCAGCGGTTGGGAGGCAGTGCGTCTGCTTCCGTTCAATCCTGTAAGGATGAATCCTCAAAAAAATGTAGCCCGCGGCGACCCCCCGGGTCGTCCCGACCCCTCTGGTCGTCCGCACATGCGGACACGAGCAGCCGAGACCACCTTCCCTGCTAATGTGCACCTGTACCTCGACCTGGTGCAATGGCTTGGGGCTACGGCCCTCCAAGAGGGAGTTTTCCTTGTTACCACTTGGCCGCATGCGGCTAGAGCAGGCACGCTGCGGCGCACTATGCTGGAGCGGTTAGCTGTTGCTATCTCCAGTTTGATGTTGCCGGTTGGCATGAAAGCCAGTGCGACGATTACCAAAGCAAGTCAAGTATCAGCAATGGGCCTGCAAGCTATGGGTAGTTGGGTGCATGTAGGAGTTTGTGGCGCTAGCCTGGCAAGGCAAGAGGCGCACAGACACGGCGGCTCCCTGCTAAGACTATGGCCTCAGGAGCTAAGGTCGGCTGTTGTGCTTAGTCTGACGCACTTGGGTGAACTGTTACTGGCCCGTGGAGAACAACTGCTGGGGCCGCGCCCCAAGATTACTTGCGATGTTGCCTGGGGCAACAGTTCAATGCTGGGCCTGCACCTCCAACTCGTGGCCACCTCCCACTGGATTGGGTATGGACTGGGAACAGCGGCTTACTCAGTTGCTCTAGCGGGCTACCAGGGGCACAAGATTTTAGCCACTCTCACAGCGAAAACTATTGTCTCCTTCACCGCAGCTCTTAACCTCAGCCTTGACCTCACCCTACGCGGGGTAGCCGTGGCCTCAACCGCAGTGCTCCTTGCCCTGCTCCTACGCCACCTCTGCACCACTACCCAGCAAGCCCCGACCCCCGAAGCAGCTGAAACTTGGGCCAATGGAACGGCCCTACTCGTCCTCCTCTGCGGGCCGGTGTGCATAACTCTCGCCCTGGCCCTGCTTTGCATTATTGCAGTCCTCTATGGTACGGCCGCAATCCCAGTCGGGCTAGCCACACTGACCCTCGGAGCCGACACAACAATCCTGGCCCTCACCCTGCTTATACAGGGAATACACCTGGCCCAGCGAGCTAAACCTTGCATCAGCTACCTGGCCGGCTCCTTCTGGCGCCACAGGACCCAGATCACTGGAGTAATGGCCATCCTGATCACCCTCCACAGCACATACGCACGCATCCCCGGCCTCTGTAACTCCGACACACCTAGCCATATCCTAACGTGGACACCACCCCTGCTGACAGGCGCCCTCTCTATAGGGCAAACAGCGTGGGTACGCACCCTTACAGCGCTCCCAACCCATACCCCACAACTGAGCGACGCATGGGACGTGCAGCAACCCCATGACGCCAAGAACTCCCGGTCACCCCACCAGGGTTGGGTCCTGGTTTATCAAAACCCTGTCTCTTCTCTTCTCTTCTCTTCTGGCCCTTGTGTGGTTCGGTGAGTATTCCCGGCTGCTGTGCTTCTAAGCACAGTGGTAGGGGGGCAGCGCGTCTGTCCCCGTTCAACCATGCAAGGATGAATGTAAAAAAAAAAAAAAGAACTTGGCTGACCCGCTCTACAGAGCAGGCGCCCCTAAATCCCAGCCGCCCGTTCGCGCCACCGCGCACCCCTCAAGGCCCTATTTTGAAACTCAAGAGCAGTCCTTCTGTTGGATACACGCTATTAATAACCTTCTCGCCCGGCCCGCTATCTCTCCCCACCGAGTGCTGGCCTACGCCGAGCAGTGCCTCTACCACGCCCGCAGCCAGGGGCACGCAAACTTAACCCGGGCCTGGCAAACCGGATTTACACCAATCACTGGACAATTCGCCTTACATGTCATAAACCACTACCTGAAACACAACTGCCACCAACCAAGCGGCGCCATGGTCCTCCACACACTGGGACACACAGAGCCAGGCGACACGCCCGCAAAAATCTCAAAACGCATACCTCTACCGGCCGAGGCCCCAGGTTTCCTCATTTTCACACCCAGCGACGCCTCTGGAGCAAAGGCGCATGTGGTAGCCATACGACGACACAACGACGACTGGCTGCGCCTTGACTCCGCCGACACACAGCCCCGGCGCCTTGGACGCTCAAGCCCCCTTGATCTCAGGGGCCAAATCTTTGTCCTCACACAGCGTCAGCCTGACACCCCCCCACTCACCCCCAATTGCTTAAACGACGTGGGCCTGCCACCCGGCTGGGCCCCAGACCGGCTAGGCCCCCGGCCTGACTCAGCAACAAACCCGGCACCACCAAACCCCGCGCTAGACACTCTGGTAGACACCCTCGCCGGAAAAAACCTCCGCATGCTGGACTCCTGTTCCTGGGGCAACAACTGTGCAATCTACGCTACCCTTGCCTCCCTGCCGAACAGCACGGTCCCACTAATCCCCGGCAACCCCACGGACTGGGGCCCCCTGATGCACACAATCAGGCGGAACATAGCCGACCGCCTCCGCCACCTAATAGACGTTCGCACACCTGGCAGCGATGCACTCAGGATGCATATCCTAGGCCTGTACGACGAAACATCTGCGGCAGATCAAACCATCGCCGCCCACTGCGCGAAGCTTGAAGACTCTGCCATGCTCACGGTACCCGACCTCATTGCCTTCCAGAGCCTGCTACCTGGAGTCCAACTCCACCTCATAGGACCTGGATATACCGGCTGGCACACGTTCCCCCGAAACGGCACTGCCGGCCCTGCCCAACACCACGTACACCTAGCCCACGTTCCTCACTCCTGGGCCCTTGCTGGCTTCCCCACCTCCTACGCAGCGACTTACTGCAACCACTATGTAGCCGTCCACCACCCGCACTGGGAGTCAGGGCTATGCGCCTCTGACCTGGACACACTGCTGCGCCGGGGTGCCCTCTGGAAAGGAGGCCCGGATGTCCCAGAACTCTTTCCCCACAGAGCCCCTCCGCCCATTAGTCGCGCCCCACTGCCGGCAAAGCAACAGAATGCACCCGTGGCAGCAGCAGACGCGCCACCCCCGCCCCCATCAGGCTGCAAGACCGCAGTTCCAGGGCCCGCAAAGTGCTGGACAGGACGGATGAGCACACTGAAGGACTTATTCAAACGGCAACAGCCGGCACCAGCAGCACACCATGAAACCCCTGTAACTCCATCCGCTGCTAACCAGACTAAAGCACGCACACTCCACATAACCACACACAATGTCCGGGGACTGCTCTCGCACACCCTCTCAACTGGGGAGCCGGGGAACCTTAGCTTTACCCTGTGCAACATCGCGTCCTGGGCCGCGGACATTGTGGTCCTAACGGAAACAAAACTGGGCGGACGACATGACCCAGTCAAAAAGGCGTTCCTCAATGAAGGCTACCGGCTATACTGCAGCACCGTGCCCCGCAACACTGCCACACGGGGCAGCGCCGGGGTCGCAGTGGCCGTCTCCACACGGTTCAGCAACATGAACAGCGTCACACATCACACACCTCCTGTGCCCCTACACGGCTACGTATCGCACGTTCAGATCCGCACGCGGGGCAGCACTCCTCTCACCATCCTGGGCGTCTATGCCCCCGAGGACACGGCCACCCGCAAGGCAATCTACGCGTACTGCCAAGCAACACTGGCACACACAACTGCCTGCGAACAACACCTGATAGTCGCCGGGGACTTCAACGCCGTGGCCCAAGCCGCAGACCGCACAGGGCCCCTTGACGCTGCTGACAGGCTCCACCAGCGCTTTCTTTCCCAGACTGGGCTTACACCAACCCGCAGTGCCGGCGTGGCCACCGCGGCTGACTGGTCGTACGAACAAACTCAAAGCGGCACAATCACACACCGGAGCCGCATTGACGACATTCTCCTATGCCCAACAACACGGAGTGCATGCCCAGACACACCAGCCTACTCAAGCATTGTTGCAGGCAACTTTGACCACAGGCCCGTCCACGCCAAATTGCCTGCAGACTCGCTACAGCTCTGGGAAGCACAGCAAACCACACCGCCGCCGGCCGCACCAGCGGACAACCCGTGCTGGTCGCGAGTCCAGCTGCCCGTCACGACGAAGCAGCTGGCAGCCGCCGCCGCCCGGCTTGAAGACACAATGGTGGAGGCCACGGCCGACTTGCTCTCTGCGACAAAGGCAGCGGTACAAGTCATTGAGAAGGCACTGAAGAAAACACACAAAAGACCCGGAGGCCTACCCGGCCAACACAATGCACTGGGACCTGGCACACAGCCGTATTCTGCAGGGCCTCGACGTGAATAAGCTCGCGGAACAGCTAGCGGCAGCACTAGATGCCGGCCTGACATGCCTCCTGGATGAATGCACTCTCAAACCCCCGCACACCGGCAAGCAACCACCTTGCACGCTCCACGACACGCCACCTCAAACCCCTATGGGAGGAGGAGGTGAAACTAAAACAAGCTCTCACCAACCTGACAAGGATGGACCAGCGCCCGATGAGGAGACCACATGAAACGGCTAGCCTCAGAGGCAAGATCAAGGACTGCCAAACCCGCCACCGCCAACTGGTGGCGGACAGGTCCAAGGCACAGCGGGAAGCCGCAGCCACCGCACTGCAGCGCACCCTCGCGACCAGACCTGCGCAGGGGCATAAACGCATTTTTCAAAACAGGCAGCGGGGAACGCGGACTCCCGGCAGTGCGCAACCCCGAAACCGGGGAGGTGGCCACAGAATCCGCGAGCATCCTAGCCGTCCTCGAAAGTCACTTCAGCAAACTGTCCAAACCCCCTAACGGCCCACGCACCGGCCACTACCGACTCGAACCTGGGTCGAAACGGGGGTACCCCTTCGAGCAACCCAATGCCACAGACGCATTCAACCTTGAGCGAAACCGGCATCCCGATGCACACTCCATGCTGCCCAGCCATGCTGGACCCCGCCAACTTCGACCACTGCATCTCTCCACCTGTCCCGCAACAAAGCGACAGGCCCGGATGGCATCCCGAACGAGCTACTCCGCATCTTGCCCGCCGGCATGAAGCAGGCCCTGCATAACGTGTTGAAAGTCATGTATGTCAAGTCAGAAATCCCCACTACGTGGGCTACCTCAGACACCGTCCTGCTCCCCAAACCTGGCGACACCCTGGACGTTAAAAACAAGGGGGTCAGCTTTGAACAGCTGGAAAAAGGCTGAGCCCCCGCAGACAGGACCCTCACCGTATGGTTGCAACATGATGAGAGATGAGCAAGGGATCAGCATGGCGAGAGGAAGACGGAGGAGGGGTCGGGTTTCGCAAGTCTTTCCCCAATATGGAGAGGGGTGAAGGAGCGGCACCGTTGAGCAAGGGGAGGCGGCACATTTGGGAAGGGTAGAAGGGAGGGGGGGCGGCAGGTGGGGAGGCGGCACGGTCGGCACGGGGACAGACCCATCGGACGGCGCCCGTTCAACTAATCAACTATTCACTCAGCACTCCTCGACGCTCTCTATTTCACTACACGCAAAATGTCAAAGTTGTTTGGACGAGGTCCTGTGCGGCCCGCGCTTTTGGGGTTGCACCGTCAACTTTGGGAGGGACCGGGCACACCAGCAGTGGCAAGGGAGCTAGTCGCCGGCCCCAGCTTTCAGCATGCATCCCTTCTTGCCACAATGGCGGCTCCCGAGACGCTGCCCGCGGAGGTCTTGGACCGGCCGGGCCTTTCGGCCCTAGGCCTTTACGGCAACTTTTGCGGACCGCGTTCGCGCTGGCGGTCCCCGTGGCGCAGCTGCAGCTGCAGCAGCAGCAGGAGCAGGAGCAGCAACCCGGTGGCGATGGCGCGGGCGGTGGCCGAGACTGGTGGTCGCCGGCCAACGTTAAGCTCGCAGTGGTGGCCGCGTCGGCAATGGCGCGAGTACGCGCCGAACCGGACGTGAGTGAATGTAACGGATTTCACGGGCTTCTTCCAAGGCAAGTCGTGATACGATTCGTGATACAATCCACCTAACACACCACCCGCCACCCGTGTCACGCATGTTTCATTCGGCAGCGCACACGGACCGGACCGGCATTGCCTGTGTTACTGGCCGCTTGCCGCGCGAGGCCACGCGCATAAACTCACGCGCCTCGTGCGAAACCTCGGGCGAATCGCTCATCACTTGGACTGGGCCGGTCGCCTCCATGCTCGCACGACCAGCGCCAAGCTCCCAGTCGCGCGACGAAGCTAGAGGGAGAACACCGCTGTGTCTGATGTGCGGCTGCGTTTCACACGACAGCAGTTGGCGTGTCAAACTGAGAGCAAAGCCTCTGGGACCCATGCCCCACTTCAGCTGCCGACCCTTCTGCGGTTCGGCTTGACCAGTGTGCTTGTCATTAGTATACGCTTTGTGATGCACCACACATACAAATGCAGGGACCAGCCGAACCACGTTTTGCAATTTCCACGTTCTGTCTCGGTGCGATTCAACAATTACGCCCAGAGCCATTTGCCGTCAATATGTTTCGATTCAATAGTGTAAGAAATTCAGGGCCCCCGACCACGTGGCTCGCGAACCAGCGAAGTCAAAAGTTCCATGGAAGCGCGAAGTCCGCTGCTCGCTCCGACGTTTCCTCAGCCACCGCAATTTAGCTTTGAATAGATCTTCATACGCGCTATAACATGGTACTCGCGGTCTACGCTGGTACTGAGTTTGGTGCAAACACACGCAGACACGCAGACACGCAGACACGCAGACACGCAGACACGCAGGCACGGACAGGGGTGATCCTGGGGGGCTTCGCCCCCCCTGAATTGCTTCGCTCAGGGGGCTCAGCCCAATAAGCGCCCAATCGCACTAGCCAACACGTGCTACAAGCTTTACACATCAATGCTCACCTTGGGGCATCGGTGAACTCGCGGGGCCGCTGCAGCTGTTCAGTGATGGCCCAGGAGGGGTTTCGGGCGTACTGCAACACTGAGCGCCAGGTCCTGAACCTGGTGCACGTGCTTGAGGATGCCGCCCTGTACGGGAAAGACGTGTACGCAGTGTTACGTGGACTACAAGCTCCGCTTTCAACACTATTGACCAGGACCGACTGCTGCAAATCATGTTTGACCTTGGGCTTCCCAATGATTTAATCCGCGCGGTCCGCAACCTGTACCACACACGCAACCACACGCATCCGCACGGAACATCGGCTGCAAATCGGCCATCCCCGTTGAGGCGCGGCACGGTGCAGGGCGACACGCTCTCACCAGTGCTTTTCATCCTGTTCATGGAGCCAACTCGTACGCTGGCTCCCACGTGGGCGGGCGCGGCTACCAATACGGCTGCCTCAGTAGTGAAGAAAATTCGCAATACCATTGCAGCGCCGCTGCGTACGCTGACGACCTAGCTGCTCTCACCAACTCGCTTGCCGACCTGCAAACCCAATGCGACAAGATATCAAAATACGCGGACTGGGCAAGCCTGCGGTGAACCACACCAAGTGTGCCACCACAGCAATCTGGCACAACAAATCCGGGCGTCCCCACCCTGGACGGACCGACAGGAAAGGCCACCCTGGCCGCCATGCACCGGGACATGAACAACACGCTGCGCATCGGCACCACTCCCGTCCCGTACTTCCCACCCACAAAAGCCGTACAAATACCTAGGCGTGCAGCTTACCTTTGCCCTTGACTGGAAGGCACAGGTCGCACGCACGACCGAAATCGTACGAGAAAAGGGCTTGGCAATCACGACATCCTTGGCCACGCCCGCCACAGCGCCTGCGCATGTTACAGCAGTGCGTCCAAACGTTCAGTAGTGTACGCGTTTGCCGCATGCCGTACACAAAACAGGACATCGTCGCCCTGGATACCGCCCCTAGCTTGGCTTGCCAAGAAGGTGTACGGGCTGCCGCGCAGCTTCCCGACCCGTACCACCCTCCTGCCTATCGAGGAATACGGACTGGGGCTAGGATCCCTCCTTCCCCTATACGCTCGAGTGGCCCACCGAGCCTTAGTCTTGGCCCTCAACGACACGGGCCGCCTGGGTGCAGTCACGCGCGCCCTCCTCCCCCGCCAACACAGCATCGGCCGGCCAACAGCACCGCCCACCAACCTGCCCGCAGATAGGGGTCGGGCCTTCACTACACTGAAACAAATGACCCTTGCAAGAGAACACGGCATCCAACTGTTCTGCAAGGGCGCCCCCCTATCCACCCGCACCTGTTCCATCGTTGAGGCCCTCGACGCCGGTAGCCACGGTCTCCGACACCGCCCCTCTGCCTGTTGAGCACGTGCTCCCGCTCGCCGAGCTGCAACTTGAGCTCAGCCACCTAGTCGACCGGAACACCGGCCGCCACCTGATCACTTCGAAGGGCCCTCGAAAAATGCCTGGGGGCTAACAGGGTAAGACACAAACACAAAGTTGCTCTAAACCGGCTCAGCCTTGCAATCAGTTCGGCCAACAGGGAAGCAGTCAGCGCAGAGAACAACGCGGACCCGAACCCTCTCCCTCCCCCCCAGCGGGCGATCCCAAACCCTGGGCGCGCTCCCAGGACCTAACCAACAGACCAGACCCGCTACCACCAGGCATGACCCCAGCCAGTCACCGGGCTCCTTCAGCACGCCGGCCCCACATGGCCCCGCACCCCAGGCCACCGACCACGCACCTCCAACCCAAGCCCTATGGGAAGCCCAATCTACCACAACCCCCCCAATGAACGCAACTGCGCCTGGTGCCACCCAGGCGCCATCCCCTGGCAACCCTACCCAAACCCACACAGGCTGCACCCAATCCCTCCCAAACCCTCCGGGCCCGTGAACGGCCCCGAAAGGCGGCAGTCAACCGCCTCCTACCCAACCCCACTGCGCGCCCCCGTCGGACCACTAAGCACGCAGCGCAACGGATTAGGATTGCAGAAAACACACGCACCACCCCCGAAGACCTACTCACCGGTGACAACGCCGCAATGAACTCAGCCCTGCGCCTCACGAATGGAGATGAGAGCCTGGCGGTTGGGACACGTGGGTACGAGACGGCACGCTCAGTATTCAGCGCTCTAAACAAGGACATGCGCAAGCATGCCCAGCTGTGCAAAACGCAGCCCCAGGACCCAGCCCCTCTCATGCAAAGCCCTCGACCGCACCCGCGCACACGCCAGCTAGCCCCTGCCCTCACGGCCCTGCTAAATGCCAACCAACACCCTCCACAACTTAACACGGTCCACACTTACCTCCACGAGAAGGAACAGGCGGCTGCCGCAGCCGCCACCGCTGGCCCCATGGATGTTGACAAGCCTGCATCAGCAGCAGACGACATGGATATCGACACCGCACAGGTGGCACCCACCCATGCGCCCCACCCCAGGCGAGACGGCGCGCGCCTCAACTGGCAGCTTGCCAGGACCCGAGTTGTCAAGGACCTGATTCACCCCCGCACGGACGACTGCACCAACGGTGACGCGCAACTGACCTACGACCTCGACAATGACGGACAGGAACTTGAGTCCGTCCTATATGGCAGCAAGCAACAAAACATGACCGACAAGGACATTGAGAAGAAGCGCAAGGCCGGCGAAGACACATCTGGCTCCCGTGAACAGTACTTTACAGTACAATGGAAAGCCTCAGTCACACCCCCGGGCCTAGTGACTGCGTTTAAACGCATGGGATACAAAACCGTCACGGAGGAACGTTGCTACAAGCATCCATTGCAAAACCGACCCAAAAAACCCCATCCGCCCAGGGCAGACGCCCCGCCAGCCGCGCCCCCCCACATGGAAGTCGAACCTGACGTGCCTCCAGCCCCGGCTCCAGTCCAACCGCCTGCACCGGCTCCAGCCCCACCCGGCGCGCCCAGACCCACAGCACCTTGCGCCCCGCGCGCCGCACTCTTCTCGTCCTGGTCCACACGGCTCCTGTGCCGGGTCACATGGGCAGAGAGCAGCGAAAGGGAGCAAGACCTCAAGAACAACCCCGACTGGGATGACCTGCTGGCCGCCTGCAACGAACGGCTTGCTGCCGGGCCAGACGCCCCCATCCGCCCCACCCGCCCGCCGAGGGACCGGAACCTGACCATGCGCCAGCGACAAGGCAGGCACGACCCGGCTGAGGATGACCTCGCTGCCCGGGCACGCGAAATCCGGGCCACAACCACCATCTGTACCAGCCCCTGCAACCCGTACAAGGACACCACGCCCCCAGGCACCTACATTATCACCACACCCACAACCACAGGCAGGGCTGCACCGACGCAAGCCAACGTCTATGACCCCAACGGCCGGTGGATAGGCACTATCACATACCTTCGCCTGCAAGCGCTGTGGGACCGCTTCCACCGGACCACCGCCCGTGCCCGAGCCTTCGAGGAGGCCGTTGCAGCTCTGCTCCACCGTTACCGCCGCGACCCAGACCAAACCGACCGGAAGGCCGCCCCACAGCACCAAACGTCGCCTCCCTGCGAGCACCACCGCGGCCATCATTCGAGCCCTGCACAACATAGGGGAAGGACCGGTGAGTGAGTTGTTTGCCTCCCCCCTAAACGCCACAACAGAAGCAGACGAGTACTGGAGCCGTGAAGCAGCGGATTCGGCCTTCGGAGCAAGGCATGACGCCTACAGCATAGCATGGACGGGCCCTACACTGCCCACCCGCCGGGCACACCTGAGGCTGCACGAAAGGCCCTCCTCTGGGCGCTTGCCAGCGCTGAGACCACGCGCACTTCCCAAGACCCCACCCTGGTCCTTTCTCGCACTCCCCAAATGTGCAACCTACCCACACACGCAGTGGCTGTGCCACCCGCTCTGCCAGCAGCTCACCACATGGGTCGGCGGTGAGACCGGCACGCCAGGCACTGCCGGCATGGAGCCCGGCCTTGGAAGCAACGGCACCCTGCAGCGGCAGAGAGGGGTGGTACTGGTGGCTGTCGGGAACCCTGCCGGCCTCGCGGCCCTCTCGGGCGGCTGGAAGGGGCTGCGCGCCACCCTGCTCGAAGGCCTCTCACGCCTGCCTCCGTGGCAGGGACGCACCTCCGACCTGACACGCCCAGCCCCCGAACGTGGCCCGAACATTCCGCTCCACCTCCTTAAACACGCCAAATACCTTACCACGCACCAACCCACCGGCCCAACGACAGCCACTCCGCGCGACGGCCCGCCCATGTTCAATCGGACGCAATTCCAGCGACCACTGGCACTGGCGCACAGCCCAGATGACATAGTTTGGACCGACGGTTCAGTAATAAAGGTAAGAACTGAAAATGGACAAGAACACAGTTCGCCGGCGCCTGTGCCTGGCACAAAGATCGCACTGTCTATGTAATCCCAATGGTGTGGGCTGCACAAATACGATTACAAGAGCAGAGCTGGCAGCCATCAGGGGCCGCCCTGGAAGAATTTGGTGGTGAAGACAAAGTATTCGCGAAAACAACGCTAACCATTGCAAGCGACTCTGCAGCCAGTTTGTACTTAATCAAACGTGCTATCAACGAACCTCGTCGACTACATTTAAGCAAACATCAGGCACTCTTGAAGTCCATCGCCGACTTGCTCATGCACGAGCGAAGCGAAACGCGAACACTGTTTCCTCAAAGTCGTCTCCCACACGGGTCTACATGGTAATGAAGAAGCTGATAAGGGGGCTGCCGCTGTGGCGTCCAAAGAACCCGCCCGCCGACAGTCCGAACACGCCGACAATAACCACACGCGTCCCACTGGTGGCCCGCGACCCTCATCACCCGCGAGGACGGAAGCACGGCCCAATACTACGTTTCAGACCTGAACCGGGGCCTGCTCAAGGCCCTGAACCCCGCCTCCCATGGCCGGCACGCCAAATCGACTTGTACACCACTAAGTGGGTGGAGTCTGCCCAGCACCTGGACACCGAGCCAGCACAGCCTACATGACCCATGCCGACGCTGGACACAGCCTACGGCGCTTCATCCAGAATGCTCGTCAAGGGGGCATGGTCTGCCCTGCCCGCCTTGCTCTGTACAAACTACGCACCAGCGACACATGCGCACTCTGTGCCCCCTTGCCGCACGAGCTGGCTCCCCCCCCGAGAGGGGTACCGCCGGACACATTGCAGGGCACTGCGCCCACCCCCAGCTGGTGGGGGCACGTATCGCAAAACACAATGCGGCCGTACGTATGATCGCCGAATGCATCCACAGGGCAGCAGTGGCGGCGGCTACATGCTCATGGATGCAAGCAGCGCCGCGGACCGGCCCTGAATACTGTGCGGGCAACTGCCCCCCAAAGTGGATGCTACGCCCCGAGGTCCCAAAGCCGACCGGGAAAAAATGCGCCCGGACATTCTTCATTCCAAACCTTGCCACGAACCGCAGTTGGTTGCAAATGGGCCGAGTGACCTAAGCCCCAACGACCGGCGGGGGCACCACAAGGTGTACATCATCGAGGTTGGTTACACCTCC
>JAEHOD010000298.1:0-26878 GCA_016834595.1 Chlamydomonas schloesseri | reverse complement strand
CACTTAGCCTCTAGGTTCCCTAGAGGCATTTCCACAACTGAGGGACAAACATTGAACAACCCTGGCCGGGTATGTGACCCTCGCCGTTGAGGGTCGGGCTTTGACATGGGGTTTGGCACAGTGTTTGGCACATCGGTAGTGGTTTGCCTCCCGGGTTAAGTCGCGTTTGCTATGTTTCCGCGTTGCGGGTCCTCCCACTGACAGAAGTTGTTCACGAGCTAACTTACGTTCATTGTGGTTTGCGACGTTGTGGTGAGTATGCCGGCTGGTCACGTTTTGCGGATTGCCTTCCTGCTTCACCTTACGCGACCGTTGTGAGCAGTGGCCTGCCTGACAAGTCATGAGGTGCTGTCGCTTGCGCAGCCCGTCTAATGGCTTTTCCCGGAATTGTAGAATGCGCGATCCTTTTTTGCCCCGCGACGTACTACGTAAATTATTGGGGTAAGCTGTCGCGGGAGCTTAGCAGAAGGAGTTTAGCGAAAGACAGCAGCCGCCGGAGTTTAGCAAAGGAGTTTGCGAACGAAAGACAGCAGCCGGAAAGGCTCGGAACTTGCGAGTTGGGGCCAGGTGGGCATACGTGGGATATTTCAGGCTATAGGCGTAAGCGGACCTGCAGGTGAGCAAGTGTGTGGGGGGGGGGGACCGAGTATACCTGATTGGTCGAAAGGGTGGGTTGGCCGGGGGCAGCGGGCAGACGCTCGGCGCGCCGTGTGTGCGGGGGCAAGGCGGTGCCTTGCCAGCCGCTGTAGCCGGGGGCGCCAGGCCACGTCGGGGGGGTGGCGCTTTCGGAGTGTTGTTGCGGGGAGTCGCGGCTGTCATGCCGGGCTGGCCCAAGACGGTGCCCGAAGTCGTTTGCACGGGACCGTGTTTGCGGGAAGCCGTGGCTGCCATGCCCGGTTTGCCCATGTGCGGGAGGCCTGTGGCTGCCACGCCCGACTTGCCAAGACGGTGCCCGTTAGGGACCGTGTCCTGCCGCGTGACTGTGGGCGTGCCTAGAGCGTGGCTCGGACGCACACGGTCACGTGTTGCCTTTCGTTGTCCGCAATCTCTGGCGGCCTGGAGCGAGGCTCGGCGCCGGGATGTGCGTGCCTCACGACTTTCAGTGCCCTGACGTAGGTGATTCCGGCTGGCTGCCGAACTAAGCGCGCCGGTGAAGGAGCATGAGGCGGTGTTAAGTCTCGGCCACGTTGGCCAGAGGAACGGGCCATGCCGGCGACCGATCTGGCCTGCCGGGACAGCGCGCCGCCTGTCATCGGCATCGGTCAGCGGGGCGCGGGGCGGGCAGCAGCAGCAGCACTCAGCCGCGCGGCGTGGTGAAGCAGTGCGGAGCAGATGCCGCTGCAGGTGAAAACGTCTGCTTCCTGTCATTCGGATGCCCCGTCGTGTTGATTGCCGGCAGCATCCAGCAGCAAGGCCTAGTACAGCGTGGCAGCGCGGCCAGCGGCGGGGCGCGCGCAGCGCCAGATTGGCGGCGCGGCACTTGCGGTTACTTGGCAGCAGCCTCGTCAGCCTCGTATAGCGGCAGCGTGCCCGCGCCTTGCGCGTGAGGGACACTGGCGTCCGCAGGCGTTGCATGCAGCAGCTTTGCGCGGAAGCAGCAGCTCTGCATGGAAGCAGTGGCGGTTTGGCATGCGAGCGAGGTCCCGCGTGACCATATCTGTTAGGTGTTGCGTGTGTGCTGCGTGTGGAGGAGTGATGCGGGACATGGCTCAGGGCCCGCTCGCCAGCAGCAAGGGGGGGCCAGGGCGTATGGCTGGCATGCTGAGGCTGTTGTGGGCCGGGGGGGGGGGCCCTGGCCGTTAACGCTGCCTAGTCCGCGCTATCAGACCGCTCACAGGCTCTCCAGGTGCATTTGGGCGTGCTCAAGCGTGCTCAGGCATGCACTCAAGTGTCTTCTGGCATGCCAAAGCTATGGTGTGCCCAAGCGAGGCGTACTCTAATGCTCATCGGGCGCACAGCCGGCAAACGCAGCATATGGCGCACTCAGACGTGGATTTTTTTTTTTTTACATTCATCCTTACATGGTTGAACGGGGACAGACGCGCTGCCCCCCTACCACTGTGCTTAGAAGCACAGCAGCCGGGAATACTCACCGAGCCACACAAGGGCCAGAAGAGAAGAGAAGAGAAGAGACAGGGTTTATAAACCAGGACCCAACCCTGGTGGGGTGACCGGGATTCGAACCCAGGATCTCTCGAAGCCTTGACGAAATCGGCACGAGTGTCTTAGGGCACGGACCATCAGTGCGGAAGCTTGCAAGCGCCTGTGGGTGCAGCGGCATCTAGGTGGCGGCAGGTTTTGCGCTTTCCCGGGTTCCCGTTCCCTGCCGCTGATGCTTGCTGGGTACCGTAACGAGTGTACATGCGTAGTGTAGGCAAACCGTTGTGCATACGACGATCGGGAAACCCGGGCTTGCTAAGAGTCACGACAGGCACATGCTGTGGGCGCGCGCTATAATTAAGGGGTTTGCCCTCCGCCTTTGCCGGAGTGTGGATAGCGCGCGCAAGGCGGAGCCCGCGAGCTGCCTGTGGCTGGCCCCAGAGCTAGCTAGGGTTGCTGCATGCGGCTCGCATGCCCAAATATTGCATCCCCCGATGCACATGTTGGATGCTGCGTGTGTGGGTACTTGCTTGTTGGCGTAGCTGGCGCGTGGGGGGTGACGTTATAGCTGCCGGAGCGGGCGTGGGCGTGTCGTGTGACGTGGACGTGCATATTGAGAAATGTTTGTGGACCGATGTAATGTGGAATTAGCCTCTAGGTTCCCTAGAGGCATTTCCACAACTGAGGGACACAACATGAACAACCCTGGCCGGGTATGTGACCCTCGCCGTTGAGGGTCGGGCTTTGACATGGGGTTTGGCACAGTGTTTGGCACATCGGTAGTGGTTTGCCTCCCGGGTTAAGTCGCGTTTGCTATGTTTCCGCGTTGCGGGTCCTCCCACTGACAGAAGTTGTTCACGAGCTAACTTACGTTCACTGTGGTTTGCGACGTTGTGGTGACGTATGCCGGCTGGTCACGTTTTGCGGATTGCCTTCCTGCTTCACCTTCCGCGACCCGCTTTGTGAGCAGTGGCCTGCCTGACAAGTCATGAGGTGCTGTCGCTTGCGCAGCCCGTCCTAATGGCTTTTCCCGGAATTGTAGAATGCGCGTCCTTTTTTGCCCCGCGACAGTACTCCGTAAATTATTGGGGTAAGCTGTCGCGGGAGCTTAGCAGAAGGAGTTTAGCGAAAGACAGCAGCCGCCGGAGTTTAGCAAAGGAGTTTGGCGAAAGACAGCAGCCGGAAAGGCTCGGAACTTGCGAGTTGGGGCCAGGTGGGCATACGTGGGATATTCAGGCTATAGGTGTAAGCGGACCTGCAGGTGAGCAAGTGTGTGTGGGGGGGGGGGGACCGAGTATACCTGATTGGTCGAAAGGGTGGGTTGGCCGGGGGCCGCGGGCAGACGCTCGGGCGCGCCGTGTGTGCGGAGGCAAGGCGGTGCCTTGCCAGCCGCTGTAGCCGGGGGCGCCACGGCCACGTCGGGGGTGGCGCTTTCGGAGTGTTGTGCGGGGAGTCGCGGCTGTCATGCCGGGCTGGCCCAAGACGGTGCCCGAAGTCGTTTGCACGGGACCGTGTGTGCGGGAAGCCGTGGCTGCCATGCCCGGTTTGCCCATGTGCGGGAGGCCGTGGCTGCCACGCCCGACTTGCCCAAGACGGTGCCCGTTAGGGACCGTGTCCTGGCCGCGTGACTGTGGGCGTGCCTAGAGCGTGGCTCGGACGCACACGGTCACGTGTTGCCTTTCGTTGTCCACAATCTCTGGCGGCTGGAGCGAGGCTCGGCGCCGGGATGTGCGTGCCTCACGACTTTCAGTGGCCCTGACGTAGGTGATTCCGGCTGGCTGCCGAACTAAGCGCGCCGGTGAAGGAGCATGAGGCGGTGTTAAGTCTCGGCCACCGTTGGCCAAGAGGAACGGGCCATGCCGGCGACCGATGCTGGCCTGCCGGGACAGCGCGCCGCCTGGCATCGGCATCGGTCAGCGGCGCGGGCGTGGGCAGCAGCACTCAGCCGCGCGGGCGTGGGAAGCAGTGCGGAGCAGATGCCGCTGCAGGTGAAAACGTCTGCTTCCTGTCATTCGGATGCCCCGTCGTGTTGATGCCGGCAGCATCGCAGCAGCAAGCCTAGTACAGCGTGGCAGCGGCGGCCAGCGGCGGGGCGCGCGCAGCGCCAGATTGGCGGCGCGGCACTTTGCGGTTACTTGGCAGCAGCCTCGTCAGCCTCGTATAGCGGCAGGTGCCCGCGCCTTAGCGTGAGGGTCCACTGGCGTCCGCAGGCGTTGATGCAGCAGCTTTAGCGCGGAGGGGGCAGCATGCACTGCTATGACAGCAGTGGCGGTTTGGCGTGCGAGCGAGGTCCCGCGTCGACCATAGCGTTACGGTGGCAGTGGTGCAAGCGATTCAGCAGCAGTCGCGGGCTGGCTTCAGAGGCTCGCTCCCAGCAGCGGGGGAGTGCGGGGCGCGGCGGAATGCGACGCCTGACCGGCGGTCAGCGGCGGCTGCGGGCGTACACGCACAGCGACACCGCCTGCAGACTCCATGCAGCAGGCGGGCTTAAATGTGCTCTGACGTGCTCAGGAGCCGTGTCCGCGGGGTCCCAAGGGCGACAAGTCCTCGAGGGCAGCAGCACCTGCCGTGGCACGGAGAGCCTTGCGCTTCGGCAGCACGCTGCAGCGTGGCGCGGGCGTTGCACCAAATGGTAGCAGTAGGGGCAGCAGCGATAGCAGCGACAGCAGCGATTCTGCGCGGGAAGCAGCTTCTCTCAGTGGAGATACCGCCGACTTCATGCCGCCAGGTGACCATAGGCCAATCTGTTAGGTGTTGCGTGTGTGCTGCGTGTGGAGGAGTGATGCGGGGACATGTTGGTGCCCCGGGCGCCAGTAGAGCAAGCTGGACAGGGGGGCCAGGGCGTATGGCTGGCATGCTGAGGCTTTTTTTTTTTTTTAGGATTCATCCTTACAGGCTGTTGTGGGCCGGGGGGGGGGGCCCTGGCCGTTAACGCTGCCTAGTCCGCGCTATCAGACCGCTCACAGGCTCTCCAGGTGCATTTGGGCGTGCTCAAGCGTGCTCAGGCATGCACTCAAGTGTCTTCTGGCATGCCAAGCTATGGTGTGCCCAAGCGAGGCGTACTCTAATGCTCATCGGGCGCACAGCCGGCAAACGCAGCAATATGGCGCACTCAGACGTGGATGGTTCTTGCGTATGGCAGTCTTAGGGCACGGCCATCAGTGCGGAAGCTTGCAAGCGCCTGTGGGTGCAGCGGCATCTAGGTGGCGGCAGGTTTTTGCGCTTTCCCGGGTTTCCCGTTTTCCCTGCCGCCTGATGCTTGCTGGGTACCGTAATCGAGTGTACATGCGTAGTGTAGGCAAACCGTTGTGCATACGACGATCGGGAAACCCGGGCTTGCTAAGAGTCACGACAGGCACATGCTGTGGGCGCGCGCTATAATTAAGGGGTTTGCCCTCCGCCTTTGCCGGAGTGTGGATAGCGCGCGCAAGGCGGAGCCCGCGAGCTGCCTGTGGCTGGCCCCAGAGCTAGCTAGGGTTGCTGCATGCGGCTCGCATGCCCAAATATTGCATCCCCCGATGCACATGTTGGATGCTGCGTGTGTGGGTACTTGCTTGTTGGCGTAGCTGGCGCGTGGGGGGTGACGTTATAGCTGCCGGAGCGGGCGTGGGCGTGTCGTGTGACGTGGACGTGCATATTGAGAATGTTTGTGGACCGATGTAATGTGGAATTAGCCTCTAGGTTCCCTAGAGGCATTTCCACAACTGAGGGACACAACATTGAACAACCCTGGCCGGGTATGTGACCCTCGCCGTTGAGGGTCGGGCTTTGACATGGGGTTTGGCACAGTGTTTGGCACATCGGTAGTGGTTTGCCTCCCGGGTTAAGTCGCGTTTGCTATGTTTCCGCGTTGCGGGTCCTCCCACTGACAGAAGTTGTTCACGAGCTAACTTACGTTCACTGTGGTTTGCGACGTTGTGGTGACGTATGCCGGCTGGTACCGTTTTGCGGATTGCCTTCCTGCTTCACCTTCCGCGACCGCTTTGTGAGCAGTGGCCTGCCTGACAAGTCATGAGGTGCTGTCGCTTGCGCAGCCCGTCCTAATGGCTTTTCCCCCACCCACCCACCCTTTACGTGAAGTTGCTTCGGGGGTTTGCCCTCCGCCTTGCCGGAGTGTGGATAGCGCGCGCAAGGCGGAGCCCGCGAGCTGCCTGTGGCTGGCCCCAGAGCTAGCTAGGGTTGCTGCATGCGGCTCGCATGCCCAAATATTGCATCCCCCGATGCACATGTTGGATGCTGCGTGTGTGGGTACTTGCTTGTTGGCGTGGCTGGCGCGTGGGGGGTGACGTTATAGCTGCCGGAGCGGGCGTGGGCGTGTCGTGTGACGTGGACGTGCATATTGAGAAATGTTTGTGGACCGATGTAATGTGGAAACCACAGGTGGCAGCAACGCGCACCCCTCTCCCTCCTACCCAGCAGAACAAACAAAGACAGACAACAGAGCTCTCCAGCCGCAGCGCAACGCAGCCGCCCCAACCATCAAGGCAGCCGTGTTCTCCCGCCGCACGGCCATGGCCGCAGCCGCTGCCAAGGTACGCCGACTCAGCAACCAGACCGACCGAGCTCACACCCCCACCCAACCCCCTAGTCGTACGCCTTCCCCCAAGCACCCACCCCCCACCACCAGTCCCGACACCCCCCCCCACAGGCCGTCCTGCCCCCAACGCAGCCGCCGCCGCCGCCGCTGCCGGTGGCCCCTCCGGCCAACACAACAACCCGGCCGCCCATCGCGGCGACGACGGCGGCCCTGCTGACTGTGGTAAGACTGGAACCACTAACCCCAGCGCCCGCACCTCTCCATCGCCCCGCACACCAAACACCGCCACGCAACATGAGACACTCTGGCGCACCCTAGCACCTGACGCCCACACGGGCCACCCCCCCTCCCCGGTCCTCCAAGCCAGTGCAAACCGCCACCGCCCTCAGACTCCTGACACACCTGTAACCCCACCCTCACCACGCCCCAACAGGCCGCCAGCCCCGGTGCGGCCAGCCCCGGCGGCCGCCCGCGCGACGAGAACGAGCCCGAGCAGCCCGACGCCAAGCGCGTGTCCACCGGGGGCAGCACCGGCGCCAAAGGCGGCCCGTAAACAACCCGTGAACACGCTCCCCCTGGCCCGGCCTAGCACGCCCACCACACGGCGGGCGCGCGGATGGGATGAGAATGGCACGCACATTGAGATACTTTACTTTACTTTACTTTACTTTACTTTACTCTCCTCCTTTGCTATTCTTGCGTTCTGCTTTCCTTCCCTGCAACAGTTACACAGTCACTGTCGTTTTCCGGACGCTGTTGGACTTGCTTCCTCTCGTTTTAGGCTTCTTAAGACCTACGACTAATTGGGAAGCACTCTGCGCTTGTGGGTGCGCTCCTTTTTCGTCAGTCAACGTTGCAGCAGTAGCGCGACGCTTTCTCTCCCGCGCCTTTTCGCCTACACCGGCTTGATATTTGGTGGTCGACTTCAATATGGATTAGGATTCTGGCGGCTCTGGAGCGTCACCGTGGAGTTGGTGACATTTCGCTCGTCGGCGTCTTCAACACCTCGGCGAGCAGCGTGCTTCGACAGCTTGGAGCCGGTGGCGTATCGACCTCTTTGGTTGGTTCTTTGCGCGGGTCTCGGCGCGCTTAGCCTGGCGCGTTGGGTGCAGAGGTCGCGGGTGCCCTTCCGCACTTTCTGGGAGCTTCCCACAGCTGGTTTTGGGGGGCAGCACGCCTTTGTGTCCTTGTTGCCTGGTGCCCCGCCCTTGCCCTGCTCCACCATGCGGCTTTGCTTTGCTGCCCTGTGAGTAGTGCTCTCGGGTAGCTATGCTGTCTTTGGGGGATCCTGGCCGGTTCAGGCCGGTGTCTCAGCGCAGCATCCGCGTGCCGTCGGCAGGCATGCAGGCAGCTTCACCAGCCGAGCCATGGGCCCCGGGGGCAGGGCAGCCGCCTGGGCCACCCGCCGCCGTGGGCGCCTCCAGTCTGGGTGCCGCTGCCAGCTTTGACAGCACAGGGCTCCACCGCGCTTACTTTACTTTACTTTACTTTACTTTACTTTACTTTACTTTACTTTACTTTACTTTACTTTACTTTACTTTACTTTACTTTACTTTACTTTACTTTACTTTACTTTACTTTACTTTACTTTACTTTACTTTACTTTACTTTACTTTACTTTACTTTACTTTACTTTACTTTACTTTACTTTACTTTACTTTACTTTACTTTACTTTACTTTACTTTACTTTACTTTACTTTACTTTACTTTACTTTACTTTACTTTACTTTACTTTACTTTACTTTACTTTACTTTACTTTACTTTACTTTACTTTACTTTACTTTACTTTACTTTACTTTACTTTACTTTACTTTACTTTACTTTACTTTACTTTACTTTACTTTACTTTACTTTACTTTACTTTACTTTACTTTACTTTACTTTACTTTACTTTACTTTACTTTACTTTACTTTACTTTACTTTACTTTACTTTACTTTACTTTACTTTACTTTACTTTACTTTACTTTACTTTACTTTACTTTACTCTCCTCCTTTGCTATTCTTGCGTTCTGCTTTCCTTCCCTGCAACAGTTACACAGTCACTGTCGTTTTCCGGACGCTGTTGGACTTGCTTCCTCTCGTTTTAGGCTTCTTAAGACCTACGACTAATTGGGAAGCACTCTGCGCTTGTGGGTGCGCTCCTTTTTCGTCAGTCAACGTTGCAGCAGTAGCGCGACGCTTTCTCTCCCGCGCCTTTTCGCCTACGCCGGCTTGATATTTGGTGGTCGACTTCAATATGGATTAGGATTCTGGCGGCTCTGGAGCGTCACCGTGGAGTTGGTGACATTTCGCTCGTCGGCGTCTTCAACACCTCGGCGAGCAGCGTGCTTCGACAGCTTGGAGCCGGTGGCGTATCGACCTCTTTGGTTGGTTCTTTGCGCGGGTCTCGGCGCGCTTAGCCTGGCGCGTTGGGTGCAGAGGTCGCGGGTGCCCTTCCGCACTTTCTGGGAGCTTCCCACAGCTGGTTTTGGGGGGCAGCACGCCTTTGTGTCCTTGTTGCCTGGTGCCCCGCCCTTGCCCTGCTCCACCATGCGGCTTTGCTTTGCTGCCCTGTGAGTAGTGCTCTTGGGTAGCTATGCTGTCTTTGGGGGATCCTGGCCGGTTCAGGCCGGTGTCTCAGCGCAGCATCCGCGTGCCGTCGGCAGGCATGCAGGCAGCTTCACCAGCCGAGCCATGGGCCCCGGGGGCAGGGCAGCCGCCTGGGCCACCCGCCGCCGTGGGCGCCTCCAGTCTGGGTGCCGCTGCCAGCTTTGACAGCACAGGGCTCCACCGCGCTTGGTGGCAGCTGCGCCAGGCGCCGGGGGTGCAGGGGCTGACACCGCGGGCCCAGGGCCGTGGCCTGCCCACCAGCCCCATTCTCCTAGTGGGTCAAGCAGAAGGGTTGCCAGCGGGAGTGCAGCTCACGGCAGCGTCGGTCAGGGGGCTCACAGGGGACGCTATGCGGGTGCTGGAGTCTCAGCTCCCGGCGCATCAGCAGCAAGGCCGCCTCTTGCAGGGCCACTCTCTGCACAGTGTGGGGCAGCCATCCCGTTGTTACGCGGAGGTGACGTTTGTCCCTGGGGCGGACAGCACCACCGTTGCCAGCTTTACAGCTTGCCTGCTGCGCAACTCGCCCCTGAAGGTGCCGTACCTGGGCCAGACTGTCCATGTGCATGCAGATGTGCGGCCCGTCATTCCAGGCACCTACACGGTGGCTGTCAAGATGATTGGCGGGCCAGGTTGGGCCGCTGTTGTGGGGCGCACGGAGGCCGTCCTGCATGCGGCGGGCTACACAACCACATCCGACCCAGACGACCTCAGCGGTGTCTACGTGGTGTCCGAGCGCTTGGCGCAGATGGTGGGCCCGAAGGGGCAGCCTCTTGCACCTGCTGGTACGGGTATCACCAACCATGTCATTGCCTGTCTGCGGGGCACAGCCGATGACCCGCTGCTTGCTAAGCTGCATGGCGCCCGTTTTGAGCTGCAAGGCGAGGAGCCCATGCTGGTGGACGTCTGCAGCAGCAAGGCGGCCGAACTCCTCCTGGAGGCAGCGGCGGCGGCCGGTGTTGCTGCCCCACAGGGGGCCGCGGTGGGGGGCCTTGCCCCAGGCAGGGTCCCCGCCGCCGCTGGCAGCCTGGGCCGCTCTCCTTCAGTGGCAGGGGTGCCGCTAGCGGCCGCGGCCGCTGCTGCGCAGGGGCTGGGTGCCGCCGGGACCGACGTTGAGATGCAGGAGGCGGGTAGCTTGGGCGGTGTCGCAGGAGCCGCCACTGGTGCAGCGTCCGGGCCGGGACTGGGCAGCTGCACTCCGGCTGTGGTGCTGCCCGCAGCGTCAGCAGCCGCCGCTGGCATGCCGCTGGGCAGCGCCTCATCGCCAGTGCAGCCCCAAGCGGGCGTCAAACGGGCTGCGGAGGGCACGCCGCAGGCGGCTGCTCCACGGCAGCCGCGTCCTCTGCAGGCGATTCGGGGGGGAGGGGGGGAGGGCTCTCAGCCGCCAGCGGGTTCACGGGGGCCGGACGGCGCAGCCCCTGACGTCGTGATGCAGGACGCCGCGCGCACTAGTCGGCGTGCCCGTCGGCAAGCTGGGGGCCAGCAGCAGCAGCAGCCCGCCAGTATGCGGAGGCAGGGAAGCTCGGCGTCTGACATGGATGTGGAGGGCGCCGCCGGGTCTGCCAGCATTGCCGACAGCGGGCGGGTGAATGGGCTTCAGCAGCCCACCGGCGCTGCCCCGCCCACTCCCCGGTTTGATGATAGGGCTGCTGCAGCGGCGGCGCGGGAGCAGGCGGACGCCATGCAGCAGTACCTGGCGCGGAAGGCGGTGCTGGAGCAGCAGCAACGGCAGCGGGTGCAACAGCTTGCGCCGCAGACGGTGCAGCCGTCACGGGTGCTGACCGGTAATGCATTCCAGCCCCTGGCGGGGCTGGGTGGCGCGCTCCCGGACGGGGGTGGGGATCCCGTGGACCAGCCGCGCCCTCGGCGGCGGCAGGGCCAACCTCAGCCGCCACCGCCGGCGGGATTGACGCCGCCCAAGTCCAAGTCCAAGTCCAAGGGGCAGCTGGCGGTGGCGCACCTGCAACAGCAGCCAGCGCCGCCAGGGCCACCGCCGCCACTGCTGGAGCCGGCGGCCGGCCGCCGGTCTGGGCCACGGCGGCTGGATGGCACGGCCGCCGATCCGCCGTTGCAGGTGCAGCGGCCAGCACCGCGGCCCCCGTCGCGCGCTGGCGTAGCTGGCGCGGTCCCGGCAGGGGCCTTGCCCGCTGTCGCGCCGCCACTGATGCCGACAGCACCGCCTCCGCCTTCACCTTCCCTGCCGGCCGGACGTACCAGTGGTATGGCTGGGGCACCGGGTGGGGGGCCGCCTGCTGGGGTGCCCACGGCCGTTGGTGGGAGCGGGGGCTTGGGCCCGGGTGGTGAGGCCGAGTACGGGGCGGTACGCCTGTCTGCTGCCGTCTGCACTGCCATAGGCTCTGACCTTGTTGCCTACCAAGGGCGCCGTACCGCCGTGCAGCCACATGAGCGGCAGGCGCTTGGTAGCCGCGTGCTGGGTGACCGCCTCCTGCAATGCCTCTGGGAGCTGGGGGCCCCCGCAGGGGACCTGTCGCTTTGCCGTGTGCCTGCCGGTCGCAAGGCAGTCTTGGCGCAGCTTGCGGACGACCTCACCCACTGGTGGAGCCTGTACTCTGACCAGCCAGCAAGCACCCCCCTACCCCATGATGTGGTGCAGCAGGTGCAGGACGTCGCGCAGCTCGTGCAGGACGCCTACGTGGTGTCAATGAGCCAGCCGCGCCGCCTGCGGCCTGTGGCGCCCGGCTTGACCGGCGGCGGGCCGGACCCCTTCCTTCACCGCCCACGCAGCCCCAGCGCGTCCAGTCGCATGAGCCTTGACAGCCGCCCGCGGAGTGTTGGCGGCGCCAGCGCAGGTGCTGCCGCCATGAGCATCAGCAGCGACGGCGCCCCCCCGGCCCGGCGTGGCCGCGGGGGCCGCCGACGCACCAACAACCGCCAACGACACCGCCAACGCCCCGGCGCCGCCGCGGCCGGCGGTGGCTTGTAATGCGGCCGCCGGTGGGGGCGGCGAGCCTCAGGCTCCTGACACTCAATGTCAATGGCCTGGGCTCGCTGCCCAAGGCGCAGGCGCTGGTGTCGCACCTGCGCCAGACGCAAGCAGATGTTGTGCTGCTGCAGGAGACCCACGCTACGGATACACAGGCGCTGGAGTCCTGCCTCCGTGCCGCGCAAGGGCCGTGCCTCCCGTGGCGCCACCGCCTATCAGCCAGCCCCGCAGTGTCGCCCCACTCGTGTGGAGCCGCCATCCTGGCGCGTACTCAGCTGTCGCTGCCAGGCTGCGTCCTGCACTCACCCTCAGCGGATGCTGCGGGCCGAGTGGTATGTTGGGATTGGGATGTGGGCCACCTGCGCCTGCGCCTGGTCTGTGTGTACGCACCTACGAATGGGGGGGACAAGGCTGCTTTCTTTGCGGGGCTGCAGTCGCACCTGGCCACAGACCGGGCGCTTGTTGTGGGTGGGGACTGGAACTGTGTCACTGATGCTAGCCAGGAGGCGGCCCCCAGCCCGTCGCGTGCTGTAGGTGGGCCGCATCTCTCCAGCTTGCTGGCTCAGTTCAACCTGGTGGACCCCTGGGCGAGCAAGCGGGGCAAGCGCCAAGGGCTACACGCATCCGGCCACACCCAAGCCGGCCACACCTGCCCGCCTGGATCGGTGGTATGTCAGTGCTGCCGCCTTGCCGTGGGTGTCTGATGTCGCGCGCACGTTTGGCGCGCCGGGAGATCACCACGGGGTGCTGCTCACCCTGTCCCTGCCGGACTTGCCGAGTGCGCACCGGGAGCAGTGGCGCTTCCCCACCTACCTGCTGTTTCACCCTGTGCTGTGTGCGGAGCTGAAGCAGCGCCTGGAAGCGCACATTGCCGCTCATCCCGCCACCAGTGCAGGTGCTGACGCAACCGCGATGTGGGAGGCGGACAAGGGTTTCTTGCGTGAGGCCGCCACCGACATCCATCGCCGGCACGCTCGGCAGGCTCGGGATGGGCTCCATGACGTTGTGCTGGCTGCCGACCTGGCCGCCACCTTGGCAGACCAGCCCGGCGCCAGTGCGGCGCAGCGTCAAGCCGCGGCCATGGCCAACCTGGCGGTGCGTGAACACCAGGCGGCCTCCGCGGCCGCCAGCCACAATGCCCGGGCCGCCCTGATGGAGGAACATGGGGAGCGCGGCACCAGCTGGTTCCATCGGCAGGCTGACGAGCCCACTGCCGGCGCTCAGGAGCCCATCACGCACCTGAAGGTGCCGGGCCAGCCGGCGCCTGTGGCGCTCACGGGGACCCAACACGCGAAGCACCATCTCTGCCGCAGCCACGGCCATGTACAGCAGCACCAGCGCCACCGGCCTCTTCCGTGTGCAACCCGTCTGCTCTGACGCGCAGCAGCAGCTCCTGGCCACCATTGACCGCAAGGTTCCCGCAGACCTGCAGGCTGCCGCGGAGGGAGCTGCTGACGGTGACGGCGCCCTCAGTGCTACCGAACTCATGGCAGCGCTGGCCAGCTCCGCCAACGGTAAAGCGCCTGGGTCGGACGGGGTGCCGTACGAGGTGTACAAGGTGTTCTGGGCGCTGCTGGGTCCGCGCTTGTGCGCCGCTGCCGCCGCCGCCTTTGCCGCTGCTGCAGACGCTCAAGATGGGGGCGAGATGGCGGCGGTGCTGCCGACGTCCTGGCGTGAGGGCATCATCACCCTCATCTACACGGGCAAAAGCCTGGACCGCACCGAGCTGGCGTCCTACCGGCCCATCACGCTGCTCAACTGCGACTTCAAGATGGTGTCCAAGGCCATTAGCAACCGCCTGCAGCCCGCACTGGATGCCGTTGTGGACGAGCTGCAGACTGCGTTCATCACCGGCCGCTGGATTGGCGACAACGCGCTGTACCACCAAGCCCTCATCGAGTGGATGCGCTTGGATGTGGACGCTGACGGCGCGCCACGCCAGGGTGGGGCATCGGGTGGGGGGCCGCCTGCTGGGGTGCCCACGGCCGTTGGTGGGAGCGGGGGCTTGGGCCCGGGCAGTGAGGCCGAGTACGGGGCGGTGCGCCTGTCCGCTGCCGTCTGCACTGCCATAGGCTCTGACCTTGTTGCCTACCAAGGGCGCCGTACCGCCGTGCAGCCACATGAGCGGCAGGCGCTTGGTAGCCGCGTGCTGGGTGACCGCCTCCTGCAATGCCTCTGATAGCTGGGCAGGCAACTTTACTTTACTTTACTTTACTTTACTTTACTTTACTCTCCTCCTTTGCTATTCTTGCGTTCTGCTTTCCTTCCCTGCAACAGTTACACAGTCACTGTCGTTTTCCGGACGCTGTTGGACTTGCTTCCTCTCGTTTTAGGCTTCTTAAGACCTACGACTAATTGGGAAGCACTCTGCGCTTGTGGGTGCGCTCCTTTTTCGTCAGTCAACGTTGCAGCAGTAGCGCGACGCTTTCTCTCCCGCGCCTTTTCGCCTACGCCGGCTTGATATTTGGTGGTCGACTTCAATATGGATTAGGATTCTGGCGGCTCTGGAGCGTCACCGTGGAGTTGGTGACATTTCGCTCGTCGGCGTCTTCAACACCTCGGCGAGCAGCGTGCTTCAACAGCTTGGAGCCGGTGGCGTATCGACCTCTTTGGTTGGTTCTTTGCGCGGGTCTCGGCGCGCTTAGCCTGGCGCGTTGGGTGCAGAGGTCGCGGGTGCCCTTCCGCACTTTCTGGGAGCTTCCCACAGCTGGTTTTGGGGGGCAGCACGCCTTTGTGTCCTTGTTGCCTGGTGCCCCGCCCTTGCCCTGCTCCACCATGCGGCTTTGCTTTGCTGCCCTGTGAGTAGTGCTCTCGGGTAGCTATGCTGTCTTTGGGGGATCCTGGCCGGTTCAGGCCGGTGTCTCAGCGCAGCATCCGCGTGCCGTCGGCAGGCATGCAGGCAGCTTCACCAGCCGAGCCATGGGCCCCGGGGGCAGGGCAGCCGCCTGGGCCACCCGCCGCCGTGGGCGCCTCCAGTCTGGGTGCCGCTGCCAGCTTTGACAGCCCAGGGCTCCATCGCGGTTGGTGGCAGCTGCGCCAGGCGCCGGGGGGGCAGGGGCTGACAGCCGCGGGCCCAGGGCCGTGGCCTGCCCACCAGCCCCATTCTCCTAGTGGGTCAAGCAGAAGGGTTGCCAGCGGGAGTGCAGCTCACGGCAGCGTCGGTCAGGGGGCTCACAGGGGACGCTATGCGGGTGCTGGAGTCTCAGCTCCCGGCGCAGCAGCAGCAAGGCCGCCTCTTGCAGGGCCACTCTCTGCACAGTGTGGGGCAGCCATCCCGTTGTTACGCGGAGGTGACGTTTGTCCCTGGGGCGGACAGCACCACCGTTGCCAGCTTTACAGCTTGCCTGCTGCGCAACTCGCCCCTGAAGGTGCCAGTACCTGGGCCAGACTGTCCATGTGCATGCAGATGTGCGGCCCGTCATTCCAGGCACCTACACGGTGGCTGTCAAGATGATTGGCGGGCCAGGTTGGGCCGCTGTTGTGGGGCGCACGGAGGCCGTCCTGCATGCGGCGGGCTACACAACCACAGTCCGACCCAGACGACCTCAGCGGTGTCTACGTGGTGTCCGAGCGCTTGGCGCAGATGGTGGGCCCGAAGGGGCAGCCTCTTGCACCTGCTGGTACGGGTATCACCAACCATGTCATTGCCTGTCTGCGGGGCACAGCCGATGACCCGCTGCTTGCTAAGCTGCATGGCGCCCGTTTTGAGCTGCAAGGCGAGGAGCCCATGCTGGTGGACGTCTGCAGCAGCAAGGCGGCCTGAACTCCTCCTGGAGGCAGCGGCGGCGGCCGGTGTTGCTGCCCCACAGGGGGCCTGCGGTGGGGGGCCTTGCCCCAGGCAGGGTCCCCGCCGCCGCTGGCAGCCTGGGCCGCTCTCCTTCAGTGGCAGGGGTGCCGCTAGCGGCCGCGGCCGCTGCTGCGCAGGGGCTGGGTGCCGCCGGGACCGACGTTGAGATGCAGGAGGCGGGTAGCTTGGGCGGTGTCGCAGGAGCCGCCACTGGTGCAGCGTCCGGGCCGGGACTGGGCAGCTGCACTCCGGCTGTGGTGCTGCCCGCAGCGTCAGCAGCCGCCGCTGGCATGCCGCTGGGCAGCGCCTCATCGCCAGTGCAGCCCCAAGCGGGCGTCAAACGGGCTGCGGAGGGCACGCCGCAGGCGGCTGCTCCACGGCAGCCGCGTCCTCTGCAGGCGATTCGGGGGGGAGGGGGGGAGGGCTCTCAGCCGCCAGCGGGTTCACGGGGGCCGGACGGCGCAGCCCCTGACGTCGTGATGCAGGACGCCGCGCGCACTAGTCGGCGTGCCCGTCGGCAAGCTGGGGGCCAGCAGCAGCAGCAGCCCGCCACTATGCGGAGGCAGGGAAGCTCGGCGTCTGACATGGATGTGGAGGGCGCCGCCGGGTCTGCCAGCATTGCCGACAGCGGGCGGGTGAATGGGCTTCAGCAGCCCACCGGCGCTGCCCCGCCCACTCCCCGGTTTGATGATAGGGCTGCTGCAGCGGCGGCGCGGGAGCAGGCGGACGCCATGCAGCAGTACCTGGCGCGGAAGGCGGTGCTGGAGCAGCAGCAACGGCAGCGGGTGCAACAGCTTGCGCCGCAGACGGTGCAGCCGTCACGGGTGCTGACCGGTAATGCATTCCAGCCCCTGGCGGGGCTGGGTGGCGCGCTCCCGGACGGGGGTGGGGATCCCGTGGACCAGCCGCGCCCTCGGCGGCGGCAGGGCCAACCTCAGCCGCCACCGCCGGCGGGATTGACGCCGCCCAAGTCCAAGTCCAAGTCCAAGGGGCAGCTGGCGGTGGCGCACCTGCAACAGCAGCCAGCGCCGCCAGGGCCACCGCCGCCACTGCTGGAGCCGGCGGCCGGCCGCCGGTCTGGGCCACGGCGGCTGGATGGCACGGCCGCCGATCCGCCGTTGCAGGTGCAGCGGCCAGCACCGCGGCCCCCGTCGCGCGCTGGCGTAGCTGGCGCGGTCCCGGCAGGGGCCTTGCCCGCTGTCGCGCCGCCACTGATGCCGACAGCACCGCCTCCGCCTTCACCTTCCCTGCCGGCCGGACGTACCAGTGGTATGGCTGGGGCACCGGGTGGGGGGCCGCCTGCTGGGGTGCCCACGGCCGTTGGTGGGAGCGGGGGCTTGGGCCCGGGTGGTGAGGCCGAGTACGGGGCGGTACGCCTGTCTGCTGCCGTCTGCACTGCCATAGGCTCTGACCTTGTTGCCTACCAAGGGCGCCGTACCGCCGTGCAGCCACATGAGCGGCAGGCGCTTGGTAGCCGCGTGCTGGGTGACCGCCTCCTGCAATGCCTCTGGGAGCTGGGGGCCCCCGCAGGGGACCTGTCGCTTTGCCGTGTGCCTGCAGGTCGCAAGGCAGTCTTGGCGCAGCTTGCGGACGACCTCACCCACTGGTGGAGCCTGTACTCTGACCAGCCAGCAAGCACCCCCACTACCCCATGATGTGGTGCAGCAGGTGCAGGACGTCGCGCAGCTCGTGCAGGACGCCTACGTGGTGTCAATGAGCCAGCCGCGCCGCCTGCGGCCGCCCCCGCCTGGGCCAGTGGCGCCCGGCGTGACCGGCGGCGGGCCGGACCCCTTCCTGCACCGCCCACGCAGCCCCAGCGCGTCCAGTCGCATGAGCCTTGACAGCCGCCCGCGGAGTGTTGGCGGCGCCAGCGCAGGTGCTGCCGCCATGAGCATCAGCAGCGACGGCGCCCCCCCGGCCCGGCGTGGCCGCGGGGGCCGCCGACGCACCAACAACCGCCAACGACACCGCCAACGCCCCGGCGCCGCCGCGGCCGGCGGTGGCTTGTAATGCGGCCGCCGGTGGGGGCGGCGAGCCTCAGGCTCCTGACACTCAATGTCAATGGCCTGGGCTCGCTGCCCAAGGCGCAGGCGCTGATATCGCACCTGCGCCAGACGCAAGCAGATGTTGTGCTGCTGCAGGAGACCCACGCTACGGATACACAGGCGCTGGAGTCCTGCCTCCGTGTCGCGCAGGGGCCGTGCCTCCCGTGGCGCCACCGCCTATCAGCCAGCCCCGCAGTGTCGCCCCACTCGTGTGGAGCCGCCATCCTGGCGCGTACTCAGCTGTCGCTGCCAGGCTGCGTCCTACACTCCCCCTCCGCGGATGCTGCGGGCCGTGTGGTATGTTGGGATTGGGATGTGGGCCACCTGCGCCTGCGCCTGGTCTGTGTGTACGCACCTACGAATGGGGCGGACAAGGCTGCTTTCTTTGCGGGGCTGCAGTCGCACCTGGCCACAGACCGGGCGCTTGTTGTGGGTGGGGACTGGAACTGTGTCACTGATGCTAGCCAGGAGGCGGCCCCCAGCCCGTCGCGTGCTGTAGGTGGGCCGCATCTCTCCAGCCTGCTGGCTCAGTTCAACCTGGTGGACCCCTGGGCGAGCAAGCGGGGCAGCGCCAAGGGCTACACGCATCCGGCCACGCCCAAGCCGGCCACACCTGCCCGCCTGGATCGGTGGTATGTCAGTGCTGCCGCCTTGCCGTGGGTGTCTGATGTCGCGCGCACGTTTGGCGCGCCGGGAGATCACCACGGGGTGCTGCTCACCCTGTCCCTGCCGGACTTGCCGAGTGCGCACCGGGAGCAGTGGCGCTTCCCCACCTACCTGCTGTTTCACCCTGTGCTGTGTGCTGAGCTGAAGCAGCGCCTGGAAGCGCACATTGCCGCTCATCCCGTCACCAGTGCAGGTGCTGACGCAACCGCGATGTGGGAGGCGGACAAGGGCTTCTTGCGTGAGGCCGCCACCGACATCCATCGCCGGCACGCTCGGCAGGCTCGGGATGGGCTCCATGACGTTGTGCTGGCTGCCGACCTGGCCGCCACCTTGGCAGACCAGCCCGGCGCCAGTGCGGCGCAGCGTCAAGCCGCGGCCATGGCCAACCTGGCGGTGCGTGAACACCAGGCGGCCTCCGCGGCCGCCAGCCACAATGCCCGGGCCGCCCTGATGGAGGAACATGGGGAGCGCGGCACCAGCTGGTTCCATCGGCAGGCTGACGAGCCCACTGCCGGCGCTCAGGAGCCCATCACGCACCTGACGGTGCCGGGCCAGCCGGCGCCTGTGGCGCTCACGGGGCCCAACACGCGAAGCACCATCTCTGCCGCAGCCACAGGCCATGTACAGCAGCACCAGCGCCACTGGCCTCTTCCGTGTGCAACCCGTCTGCTCTGACGCGCAGCAGCAGCTCCTGGCCACCATTGACCGCAAGGTTCCCGCAGACCTGCAGGCTGCCGCGGAGGGAGCTGCTGACGGTGACGGCGCCCTCAGTGCTACCGAACTCATGGCAGCGCTGGCCAGCTCCGCCAACGGTAAAGCGCCTGGGTCGGACGGGGTGCCGTACGAGGTATACAAGGTGTTCTGGGCGCTGCTGGGTCCGCGCTTGTGCGCCGCTGCCGCCGCCGCCTTTGCCGCTGCTGCAGACGCTCAAGATGGGGGCGAGATGGCGGCGGTGCTGCCGACGTCCTGGCGCGAGGGCATCATCACCCTCATCTACAAGGGCAAAAGCCTGGACCGCACCGAGCTGGCATCCTACCGGCCCATCACGCTGCTCAACTGCGACTTCAAGATGGTGTCCAAGGCCATTAGCAACCGCCTGCAGCCCGCACTGGATGCCGTTGTGGACGAGCTGCAGACTGCGTTCATCACCGGCCGCTGGATTGGCGACAACACGCTGTACCACCAAGCCCTCATCGAGTGGATGCGCCTGGATGTGGACGCTGACGGCGCGCCACGCCAGGGTGGAGCGCTGTACTTCCTGGACATTGAGAAGGCGTATGACCGGGTGCATCGCCAGTGGCTGTATGCGTCTGCGGAGGGCCTGGGGTTTGGGCCACGCATGCTGCGCTGGATCCGCTTGCTCACTGCCAATGGCTCTGCCCGCGTGTGTGTGAACGGCATGCTCTCAGACCCCTTCCCAGTGCTGAACGGCTTGCCGCAGGGCAGCACAGCGTCACCCCCGCTGTGGGTCATCCAGCTGCAGCCGCTGACGTCCTACCTGCGGCGGCAGGTGGAGCAAGGCGCGCTTCACACGCCCCTCCTTCCTGACGGCACGCCGGCGCCGCCCGCCGGCCACCACCGGGGGGGTCGTCTAAATGGTTAAGACACTCGTGCCGATTTCGTCAAGGCTTCGAGAGATCCGGGTTCGAATCCCGGTCACCCCACCAGGGTTGGGTCCTGGTTTATCAAAACCCTGTCTCTTCTCTTCTCTTCTCTTCTGGCCCTTGTGTGGTTCGGTGAGTATTCCCGGCTGCTGTGCTTCTAAGCACAGTGGTAGGGGGGCAGCGCGTCTGTCCCCGTTCAACCATGTAAGGATGAATGTAAAAAAAAAAAACCATGCCGATGACACGACGCTTACGGCGCGCGACCCCGCTGTGGATGGGCCTAAGCTGATGGCGGCGGTGCAGCTGTTCTGCCGTGCTTCCAACGCCCGCGTTCACCCAGCCAAGAGCCGGGCCATTGGCCTGGGCAGGTTTGCGCATCTCACGGGCACGTGTCCGCACACGGGGGTGCCTTTTGTCACGGACGCCGTCACGCATCTGGGTGTGCCGCTGTCTTGGGACTCTGAGGGCGCTGCCGTGGCCCTGTACGACAAACGCTCCCGCAGCATGGCCTACGTGGCGCGCCTGTGGGCAGCTCTGTCGCTCACCCTCGTTGGCCGTGTGCACATTGCGAAGCAGGTGCTGGCCGCGAAGCTCGCCTACCACTTCAGCTTCCTCAACCCGGCGCCAGCACAGCTGAAGGAGCTGACGGACGTCGTCGACCGGTTTGCAGCACGCTCCCTGCATGCTGAGGATGCTAGCCTGGTGTCTCATGGGAACCCGCTGCTCTTGCCTAAGAGGGAGGTTGCCTGCCTGCCGCGCAAGGATGGGGGTGTCAACCACGTCGACCTGCCTGCGTTCCTGGCTGCCCTGCAAGCTAAAATGCTCGCCCTGCTAGCCCAGCCAGGCCGGCAGCCCTGGAAGGTGCTCACCCGGGCGCTGCTCAACCACGTGCGTCCAGACGCCGCTTCCAACTGGGCGTGGGTCTATAGCGACGCGCTGGCGCCGGAGGCCCTGCCTGCCCGGCTGGCGGCCGCCATTGGGCACCTGCGGCGCGCGGGTGTGGAGCTGCGTCCGGCGCCGCCAGCCACGCAGCCGTCGGCAGGCCCACCGCAGTGGCGGGTTAGCCAGGACCAGCTGTGGGTGGCTAGCGCTGCCGGCGCTGTGTCCTACGTCCACTACACCGGGCGCCTCTTGCAGCCCGGGCCGGGCGTGGCACCGCCAGCTGTTGACCCGGCGTGGCAGCCCGCGTGTGTGCTGCAGCACCGCAAGCCGCGGCACCTGTGGACCTTTGACGAGCGGGCGGCTTATGATGCAGCGGCGCCAGGGGAGCGGGCGGGAGCGTGGCCGCGGGCGCCGTACTTCCTGGCGCCGGAGGCTGGGGTAGTGGCGCACCCGGAGCACTATCGGGTGGCGGGCATCAGCCTGGCGGACTACACCGTGCGTGAGGTGCGGCGGGCCATCACCAGGGCCAACCCCGCAGCGCCACCTGCCCCCGTGCGCCCGGCAGCCATGCCGAGCCCAGCAGCAGTCGCAGCAGCAGCCGCACAGCCAAGTGGCTCTGCCAGCCCGCCGACAGCAACATCACGGCTCGCTGAGAAGGAAGCGGAGTGGCAGCGCGCAGCTACCCAGCTGGCGGCGTCGCAGGCACAGCACTTCCGCAGCAACCCAGTGGCCCTGGACCCCTGGCTCCACCGCACCTCAGCTGCTGCCGGACAGCAGAGCACGCCAGCGCGCGAGCTACGGTCGTACGCGTCACCCACCCAGCCGTCGGGTGAGGGGCCTCGGCGTTCAGCGCGGTTGCAGGAGCAGGCGGCGGGCGGCGCAGGGCCTAGCATGGGGCAGGCCACGGCGGCGGCGGCAGCCGCCGCTGCCGTTGAGGGCACCCCTCGGCCGCCGCCCCCGGATGGGGCGCTGCTGCGCGGCTTGTGGCAGCGCTTGTGGGACAGCCACGCCACTCGAGCCGCCAAGGTGCTGGTATACCGGCTGCAACATGCTTACCTGCCCTGCGGGTTGTACCGGGCAGGCAAGGGCATTCGGCCACGGGTGGCCACGGGGCGCGGGGGGTTGGGGCCGCACTGCCCTCACCCCGCCTGCGGGCCGCCTGGCCCGCAGGCGTGGGCCAGCCTGACGCACGTGTTCCTGGAGTGCCCGGCTTATGCGCAGGCGCGGGCGTGGCTGCAGCAGCTGTGGGCCTGCGTGGCGCCCCAGGCGGCGCCGCCGCCGGTGACGGACGCGGCCTTCATGCTTGGGGACCACATGGGCGCGTGGGCCTCCAGCCCGCGCGGCGCGGGCGCGCTGCTGTGGAGCACACTGCGGGCCACGTTCCTGTACGCCCTCTGGTGTGCGTACTGGTCCCGTGAGCCGGCCAAGCAGACGTCCGAGCACGTGGTTCGCGAGGTGGTCAGCGAGCTGCGCAGGGTCATGCAGCTGCGTTTCACTGCCGCCACGCTAACCCCTGACACCCTGTCGGCTCTGCCCACCCAGCTTCTTACGGCGCAGCTGAAGGCGGCCAAGTTGGAGAGCTTTGTGGCTATCTGGACGGCGGGTGGCGCCCTCTGTGCAGTGGAGGATACGGAGGGTGGGTCGCCGCAGCTGCGCATCCGGCTGACGCTTGCATCGCCCGTGCAGGCACCCTAGCTTCTGTGGGCGGCGGTTTTCAAGGCGATGGCGTGGCTTGCCTCCGCTGTGTATCATATAACTGGGTGGCGCTGCAGCGCCGTCCTTCCTCAGCCTTCGTGGACTTCTTACAGCGGGCTGGGCCCTGCTATATAATGAGTTTGCCATGTCAGCGCCACATCTGGCCCGCTCTGCTTCTGCATCTGTGTGTGCTTCATTGCTTCTGATGGGGTGTTGCTTAAGCAACCGACTTGCGGGGGTGGGGAGGGTTTGGGCGGGAAGCGTCCTGCTGTCTGTTGTGTGCATACCGTGGGTACGTTTGTGTTTGAAGTGTGGAGGTGCGTCTCTGCCGTTGGTGCTTGCCCTCGGGCTTTTGGTGTAGCGGTTGCTTGGCTTAGGTCTGGTGGTGTGTGTGGAAACCCCTACCGGGGGGCGGGGGGGCCAGCCTCCTGCTCTGTTTGCCGGGTCGGGGTGGGGTGGGTGGGTGTGGGATGGGGTGGCGGTAGGTGCTTTGGTTCAGGTGGTTTTGGTTTTTCCAGGTGGTTTGTCTCAGACTTCTTCTCTTCTCTTCTCTTCTTGCCCTGTCGGGATTCTGGTCTCCAAGACCAGGCTGCTTCGGGTCTCTTTGCCCAGCGGTTGGGAGGCAGTGCGTCTGCTTCCGTTCAATCCTGTAAGGATGAATCCTCAAAAAAAAAAAAAGAAGGCGTATGACCGGGTGCATCGCCAGTGGCTGTATGCGTCTGCGGAGGGCCTGGGGTTTGGGCCACGCATGCTGCGCTGGATCCGCTTGCTGACTGCTAACGGCTCTGCCCGCGTGTGTGTGAACGGCATGCTCTCAGACCCCTTCCCAGTGCTGAACGGCTTGCCGCAGGGCAGCACAGCGTCACCGCCGCTGTGGGTCATCCAGCTGCAGCCGCTGACGTCCTACCTGCGGCGGCAGGTGGAGCAAGGCGCGCTTCACACGCCCCTCCTTCCTGACGGCACGCCGGCGCCGCCCGCCGGCCACCATGCCGATGACACGACGCTTACGGCGCGCGACCCCGCTGTGGATGGGCCTAAGCTGATGGCGGCGGTGCAGCTGTTCTGCCGTGCTTCCAACGCCCGCGTTCACCCAGCCAAGAGCCGGGCCATTGGCCTGGGCAGGTTTGCGCATCTCACGGGCACGTGTCCGCACACGGGGGTGCCATTTGTCACGGACGCCGTCACGCATCTGGGTGTGCCGCTGTCTTGGGACTCTGAGGGCGCTGCCGTGGCCCTGTACGACAAACGCTCCCGCAGCATGGCCTACGTGGCGCGCCTGTGGGCAGCTCTGTCGCTCACCCTCGTTGGCCGTGTGCACATTGCGAAGCAGGTGCTGGCCGCGAAGCTCGCCTACCACTTCAGCTTCCTCAACCCGGCGCCAGCACAGCTGAAGGAGCTGACGGATGTCGTCGACCGGTTTGCAGCACGCTCCCTGCATGCTGAGGATGCTAGCCTGGTGTCTCATGGGCACCCGCTGCTCTTGCCTAAGAGGGAGGTTGCCTGCCTGCCGCGCAAGGATGGGGGTGTCAACCACGTCGACCTGCCTGCGTTCCTGGCTGCCCTGCAAGCTAAAATGCTCGCCCTGCTAGCCCAGCCAGGCCGGCAGCCCTGGAAGGTGCTCACCCGGGCGCTGCTCAACCACGTGCGTCCAGACGCCGCTTCCAACTGGGCGTGGGTCTATAGCGACGCGCTGGCGCCGGAGGCCCTGCCTGCCCGGCTGGCGGCCGCCATTGGGCACCTGCGGCGCGCGGGTGTGGAGCTGCGTCCGGCGCCGCCAGCCACGCAGCCGCCGGCAGGCCCACCGCAGTGGCGGGTTAGCCAGGACCAGCTGTGGGTGGCTAGCGCTACCGGCGCTGTGTCCTACGTCCACTACACCGGGCGCCTCTTGCAGCCCGGGCCGGGCGTGACACCGCCCGCTATTGACCCGGCGTGGCAGCCCGCCTGTGTGCTGCAGCACCGCAAGCCGCGGCACCTGTGGACCTTTGACGAGCGGGCGGCTTATGATGCAGCGGCGCCAGGGGAGCGGGCGGGGGCGTGGCCTCGGGCGCCGTACTTCCTGGCGCCGGAGGCTGGGGTAGTGGCGCACCCGGAGCACTATCGGGTGGCGGGCATCAGCCTGGCGGACTACACCGTGCGTGAGGTGCGGCGGGCCATCACCAGGGCCAACCCCGCAGCGCCACCTGCCCCCGTGCGCCCGGCAGCCATGCCGAGCCCAGCAGCAGTCGCAGCAGCAGCCGCCCAGCCAAGTGGCTCGGCCAGCCCGCCGACAGCTACATCACGGCTGGCTGAGAAGGAAGCGGAGTGGCAGCGTGCAGCTACCCAGCTGGCGGCGTCACAGGCACAGCACTTCCGCAACAACCCGGTGGCCCTGGACCCCTGGCTTCACCGCACCTCAGCTGCTGCCGGACAGCAGAGCACGCCGGCGCGCGAGCTACGGTCGTACGCGTCACCCACCCAGCCGTCGGGTGAGGGGCCGCGGCGTTCAGCGCGGCTGCAGGAGCAGGCGGCGGGCGGCGCAGGGCCTAGCGTCGGGCAGGCCACGGCGGCGGCGGCAGCCGCAGCTGCCGTTGAGGGAAACCCTCGGCCGCCGCCCCCAGATGGGGCGCTGCTGCGCGGCTCGTGGCAGCGCTTGTGGGACAGCCACGCCACTCGAGCCGCAAAGGTGCTGGTATACCGGTTGCAACATGCTTACCTGCCCTGTGGGTTGTACCGGGCAGGCAAGGGCATTCGGCCACGGGTGGCCACGGGGCGCGGGGGGTTGGGGCCGCACTGCCCTCACCCCGCCTGCGGGCCGCCCGGCCCGCAGGCGTGGGCCAGCCTGACGCACGTGTTCCTGGAGTGCCCGGCTTATGCGCAGGCACGGGCGTGGCTGCAGCAGCTGTGGGCCTGCGTGGCGCCCCAGGCGGCACCGCCGCCGGTGACGGATGCGGCCTTCATGCTTGGGGACCACATGGGCGCGTGGGCCTCCAGCCCGCGCGGCGCGGGCGCGCTGCTGTGGAGCACACTGCGGGCCACGTTCCTGTACGCCCTCTGGTGTGCGTACTGGTCCCGTGAGCCGGCCAAGCAGACGTCCGAGCACGTGGTTCGCGAGGTGGTCAGCGAGCTGCGCAGGGTCATGCAGCTGCGTTTCACTGCCGCCACGCTAACCCCTGACACCCTGTCGGCTCTGCCCACTCAGCTTCTGACGGCGCAGCTGAAGGCGGCCAAGTTGGAGAGCTTTGTGGCTATCTGGACGGCGGGTGGCGCCCTCTGTGAAGTGGAGGATACGGAGGGTGGGTCGCCGCAGCTGCGCATCCGGCTGACGCTTGCATCACCCGTGCAGGCACCCTAGTTTCTGTGGGCGGCTGTTTTCAAGGCGATGGCGTGGCTTGCCTCCGCTGTGTATCATATAACTGGGTGGCGCTGCAGCGCCGTCCTTCCTCAGCCTTCGTGGACTTCTTACAGCGGGCTGGGCCCTGCTATATAATGAGATTGCTATGTCAGCGCCACATCTGGCCCGCTATGCTTCTGCATCTGTGTGTGCTTCTTTGCTTCTGATGGGGTGTTGCTTAAGCAACCGACTTGCGGGGTGGGGTGGGTTTGGGCGGGAAAAAAAAAGCGTCCTGCTGTCTGTTGTGAGCGTACCGTGGGTGCGTTTGTGTTTGAAGTGTGGAGGTGCGTCTCTGCCGGTGGTGCTTGCCTTCGGGCTTTGGTGTAGCGGTTGCTTGGCTTAGGTCTGGCGGTGATTTTGGAAACCCCTACCGGGGGGCGGGGGGGCCAGCCTCCTGCTCTGTATGCCGGGTCGGGGTGGGGTGGTGGGTGTGGGATGGGGTGGCGGTAGGTGATTTGGTTCAGGTGGTTTCGGTTTTTTCAGGTGGTTTGTCTCAGACTTCTTCTCTTCTCTTCTTGCCCTGTCGGGATTTCCTGGTCTCCAAGACCAGGCTGCTTCGGGTCTCTTTGCCCAGCGGTTGGGAGGCAGTGGCGTCTGCTTCCGTTCAATCCTGTAAGGATGAATCCTCAAAAAAATGTAGCCCGCGGCGACCCCCCGG